>RSEF01000008.1:2039135-2053641 GCA_003993805.1 Himantopus leucocephalus | reverse complement strand
TTTTTTTTTGCTCTCCCCGGGCCGGGTCGGGCAGACGCTCCCGAGGGCCGGCAGGCACCGCTCTGCCCAGCAGAGGGCGCCCCCGCCCCCGCCATCCCTGCCGCCGTCAGACGCGCGGGCGCCAACGGATGGCGCTCTTCTAGGGGAGCTGCTCCTGCGTCACGCACCCTGCTCCTACGTCACGCAGGCCCCTTGTCCCTGCAGTGAGAACCGGACTCCCACTGGCGGAGGGAAGCGAGGAAATAGGAAGGACCTCCTAGAAAGGCTTAAAAACGTATTTCAGGGGGATGCTAATTGTAAAGGATTTGGAGAAAAGCTTTGAGTCGCGAAACGCCTGGCTTCGCAGCAGCCCCTGCGGCAGTCTGTAGTCACTCAGCTCGGAGCGCGCAAAGGCTTGGTTGTACCGCCGAGGTGGGAAATGGACAAGAGGTGGAGGTGGGGAAGTGAGTGGGGGGAAGACGGGATCGAAGTGAGCAAATGAAATCTGAGCCTGAAGGTCAGAATTTTTTTCCTGACAGTGCAGAAATCTCCCCAAGGGATTCCTGTTGCTTGAGACACTGCTTAAAAATAGAATAAATCAACTCTATTGCAACATGTGCCACAGACAGTCCTTTACTGTAGGTCACTTAGGACTGAAATAAGCACAAAGACCAAAGGTTTTTAATTGCCCTTTAGCAGTCAGCAGGACAGCGTATTTCATCGCCAGAATCTTGATTCTATTTCAGATTTCTGCTGGAGTTTGCACACCTGGGATACCTGAGCTGCACGGGCTGGAGCCTAAATGTGAAGGCTGGAATAAGCATTCCAGGCTGAAATGTGATGTTCACGGCCGACCACAGTAACTTCTCATGAGATAGTTTCAGTAAATAGTTTGATATTTCGTTCTTGTTAGTTAAGTGTTAATATTAAAAAACCCCAAAACTATGCAAATTGTGTTTTTAGTAATTCTGTACATTCATCCCTTTTAATTTCCCATTGTGCTATAAGAAATAAGTCAAATAGCATCTAAGATCCCCAAAATTCTGGAAGTTTCCCAGGGGCTAGAAGTTGACTTTCATGTGGTTTGCTCCATGTAAAGATAGTAGGGCTGGAGTTCTCCATGAAAGCTGCGTGGTAAGAAGCCAATGCTCTAGGCACCTCTGTCCCCAGAACCTGTTGCTCCGTGGAACTATTTGAAACTTGTAATTACAGAATTTTTGTTTAACTTTCAAGTATATCTTATTAATACTTGAAATATAAACTCTCAAGGGATTTATAATGCAACTGTTGAGGATGGGCCTTATGACCAAAACGCAACGGAAGCCTTTCAGTGGTGCTCGTGGGCTCATGCAGGTGAGGGCTTTACCACACTGGCTCTGTCTGGAACTTGCTTTCCAGAAGGGAGAAAGTTACCTCTCCTGTCCTCTCTAAGTAAGCTTCAATTTTGAAATTCTTAGTGTCTTGATGGCTTTCAGCTGCTTGTATGAAATCCATTCAAGTGGTTCCTTAGGGAGAGGATGTCACGTGAAAAGCGTTCCTCAACGCTCCAAACTATCCACAGGAGTGCTGTCCCAGTGCGTCAGCAGGACAGCAGGGTGGGAACAGGGCTAGAGCATGAGCTGCTTCCTCGCAGTTAGCGCTGTCTTCTCCAGGCTGAAGTCCAAGAACCTGCTTAGAGGGGTCAGGAAGAGTTAGAGCATGGGAATAAGGGTTATTAACCTGTATTCTTGAAGCAATTTATCCCCCATTGCAGGCTGCTACGTTAGGCAGTAGCCCAGTTTCTTGAGCCGTATGTGAAGTTGCTTATATGGGACTGAAGTGTTCTGCGCGTATTTGGTACTGTAACAGCAGGGGCTGGTGCATATTGTACGTATACAGTGATCAATCCAGTACAAAATAAGAGAAACAGTTTGTAAGGTGATTTTACTTGTTGTCCATTACACTTTAAAAGCTATTGATCTGTCGGAGTGGGGTGGGGTTTTTTTTCATTTTTAGGGATTGCACATTTTGATGCATCACCATCTGATTATAGAATTAAGACATAACCATAGCTCAGCTTCAGAGAGGTTTCAAGAGTTTAAATCAGTAATAAATATTTCATTAAATTGTCTTAAAATGACAAAGTGAGGAAATTCATAGTGTTCAAGATCAAACTTGTAGCTCATGTTGTTGAACCTCAGTCTGCAGTTACTTATCAACACCTAAATATAAATAATAAAGTTTAAGGTCTTAAATTCCTAATCGAAAAACCTAAAATCTGCAATGGAGACACAAAGAAAAGCTGTAAAAATTTGGGGGGTTTGAATAAGGTCTGATGCATATTTTCTATATGGTTCTACAGGCAATCTCCTTTAAGAAGTGCTCATTTTAAGAGAGAGAAAATGAACATCTGCCAGCAGATAGCAAAGCTGAGAGACTGAAGGAGCCTTTCTCTTGTACTTGTGTACACGCAAACTTTTCAATATTTGTCTTTAGACGGCTTAATTTCTAATAGCTTACTTCCTGAGAACGTCAGATGTTTTCCCTTTCTAGTGAAAAAGGCAATTTTCATTTACTGTGCTTCAAAACTTACTGGGGACCTTTGGAAAAGATTTCAAGCGCTAAAGCGGAACGTCTTCAGCACCTTATTTGTCCTCCAGTGGGCACTGGCTTTATGAAGCAACTTAACCTAAGCCAACTAAAACTCCTTTTCCCCAGTGCCTATGGTGCGCTCTCTCTTGGGACGAGTCCGTGGGCTGAAGAGCCCCTTCTTTACAGACTAACTCTACTCAGATTGAGTCACTTTGGGAGAGTCTGGATGGCTTCTGCATGCAGATTGTTTTTGTGTAGGAAACATGCATGAATATTCCCTCAGGTGTTAATTAACGCAATTCTTAGTTATTGAGAACTTCAAGCAAAAAAATCAAGAGGTTCTCAGACAGTATTCAAACGTACTCCTTACATTTAATTATTCAGTCACACTCCTTGTAACTGTCTGGCCAAAACCCCTTTCTCCCTCCTTGCTATATGCCCACGACTGTACTGTACTATTGTAATAGGGGGAATGTTTTGCTTTTAGTTTTGCTTAGCTGGATGTAAAGTAGGGGCTTTTTTTTTGTCCACTTCTGCTCACAGTCATTGAGTTTCTCATTTCTAATTTGTAGGGATATTATTAGCTGTAGTGGTGAGGTAAAGAAGAGCTTGAACATCCCCCATTTGATCCCACTTTACATAATTTCTTTGCTAATTCTTTTCATCAGTAAACAGCAGGAGTCTATGACATTTACTGGGAAGTTTCTCAGATGATAAAAACAGAGAATGAAGAATTAGAACAAAGTGTTTCCCTCAGGACAGTACGAACAAGCCTACAGATTGGGTGGGATAAAGGTACACGCAGCAGCTTTGTGTGTTCGTGCTTTGTATAGAATATGTGATGTTCTGGAATGAGGAGCTGAGAAAAACAAGTGTCAATGAATAGGAATTTAATGCATGTGGGGGAAAAAATAGATTAATTGCTTCTGGTTCTGATTTTCAGGTTGACCTCCACAAAAGGAAGGCCACCGTAACATCTCAAATTGTGTCACGAAAACAACTCTTCTCCTTCATTAGTAGCAATGCCTCATATTATAATATGAAATAATATCTGAAAGCTAATTTTCTCTTCTAGTCTCCATGCTTGCTCTTGGATCTCCTGGGAGCTCAGACAGTGGAAATCAACAGGTTGATCCCGTTAACAACTTCTGTAACTTTTCTGCACAGAGCTGACTCTTTTGACATAGATACTGCAGGAAAATGGTCGAATGTTGAACAAAACAGTTTTCACTGGAGGGAGTGACTAGCTTGAAAGGAATGCTGTTAGTACCAGTTTGGGTGAGAAAGAACTTAATTTTTATGTATGTAGTCTATTTTCAGTCAAACAACGTGAGAGTTTGACTTGCCTTTCCTATCTTAGTATGAAAGGAAAATACAAAACTGTGTGCACACCTGCTATTACATAGGAAATCCTAAATAACAAAATAGCATTGTAAGCGTGTTACAGTTTCGGAGAAGCAGACCTGAGCAACTTGTTCATATTTGGAACTTTACCCTAATTGCATCAATATTTAGTGACGGTGGTATGGATCACAAAACCTACTAACCTTCTGCACACCCAGCGCACTCATGCCAGCCGTGCACGTGGGACTTCCAGATAATTCTGCGCGTAGTGGGCTGGCAGGAGCAAAAGCTTTGCACGATAGCTCCAGGAACAAAATCAGAATTACTGTTTCTGCAGCAGATCTGGAATCGTTTCAGTAGAAAGTTCTGAAGAATGCAAGGCAGCAGAATGTTTTAGAGGGCAATTCCCCCTTGCTTCTGTCCGAGAAATTAAAATGTGAAAAGAAACCTGTAATCCAGTGCTCAATAGCTTAATTTAATATGAACTATTTTTGAAACTGGATGGCAAGTCGTAGATAATGGTGATCATTAGAGTACTTTTGATGGAGAAAAAAAAAAAGTCTTTGCAATTCACTGGGATGACATCACTTCTTGCATTGTTATAGCAGCCCTTAAGCTAGGCAGCACCAGGGCTGAACAGAAAAAGGCATGGAAGGAAAAGGAGTTCTCTCTCTAACTTGTTGTGTTTGTTTGGGTTTTTTTTAACCTCTGTGTTTCAGACTGAGTTTATTTCCATCTCTGGGTTCAGGTGAGCCACCTGAAGTTTGTTCTCTCAAGTTAGGATGTGAACAGGAGCTCTGAATTTAATTGCAAGTTACACTTCAAGGTTGCCTGGTTGGTTACTTAGAGTAACATTTTTTTCTTTAATGTCAAGATTGAAGAGATCCGTTTACTCCTGATTCACATAGCAGCTGCCTTCAGCTTTATAGCAAATACATGGGGTTTGAAGACTATCAGCGGAAGCCTCCCTGATGCCTCTGGCAATCTGTGGAATTCAAACTTTTCTAAAAAAAAAAGTTTCTAGGCTGCAGAAAATATTTTAAAATATGGCCAGTGTGCCTCCTCTTTGTGCGTCGTCTTTCTAGGCGAGCACCATCTCAAAGATCCTGCACATCGCTTGGCTTTCTGTCGAAGTCAATGTTACCACTGGGAATTAGGAGTAAAGGTGTGTGTACTGACATTCTTTTGGGCCCTGTAACTCGTGTCACTTATCCAGACACCCATTACACAGCACAGTGCTGGTGGTGTCTTGAGATGTGTCTATTAGAACTACATGACCTAGACATTGAAAACTTTCAGTAATTGTTTGATGTGGACTATTTATCTCATAGCTGTTGCCTGGAGAGGGATTTACAAGAAACACATATGGGTGACATTGCTATCTTTCTTCGTGAAGAGAACCTTAACTATGAAGGTGAAGCAGGAGCGAGTTTGAGATGTGCCTCCTTTGGTTGTGTTTGCCACATCCCTCCTTCAGGTGATGTAAAATGGGTATATTTAAACAGTTATCTCTCTGTGTCTTGACACTGTAGATGATATTCAGAGGTAAAGGCACAACAGATCTGATGGAAATTTTGCTTGGTGAGGAGAACTAAAATGCCACTAAATAATAATGCTGTGAAAATAATAACATCTTGGACTGTTACACTGCTTCCCATCTATCCCAAGCCATTAAGTTTTCCAACAGTATTTACATTAAGGGGCAAAATTGAATTATGTTGTTACGTTGTAGAGCAGACGGACATTTTGGTGCATGGAGAAGTTAGGTAACTCTCCCAAAGTCACAAGAGAAGTCACTGACCACCAGGAATAGAAGCCACACATGCTGACAGCAAAGTCTGCGCGAGCCACAAGACCATCCTTCCTCCTGCACACAGAGAAGCGTCGGCACGAAAGGGAAGTACTTTCTGTGGTTTTGGAGAGGCTGTTCCGGTGATTCTGACATTATCAGCAGGACACAAGATAGTCTACTCTTACATGGAGGGCTGGCTGCAAGGCTCTTGCTGTAATTATTTTGTGGTTTTGGCTGCTCTCAAACTAGACTCCTTTTCCAAGGATTGAGGATTGGCCAAATATTCCCCATGCAGGAGGAAGGAATAAGGCCAAAGATGAATCTACCATTTTTTTGAAAGAGAGTAATTATTGGAAGGCCTGGTAAGAAAAAAATAACAAATCCTGTGTCGTACCAGGCACTCTGGAGCAGAGCACATGGGCAAAGAAAGAGCTTATAAAGCTGGTAAGATGAAATGGTCTTTAGTGCCAGCTTTTAAATCTAGCTGTGGCATAAGTCATGGAAAGAATCGCTATGTTCAGCTATCTGTTTTGTTAGCAATTCTCAAATACACTTGTTTTTTCCATAGTTAACACCGCTTCCCAATTTTCGGTAGTCATCTGTTGAGCCGCCTTGTCTCCCCCAACTCTCCCTTCAGTCTGCACTGATAGTAATTCCAGCAGCAACCGACACCATAAGTAATAACCCCATGTAAGCCAGACTGGAGAAATAGTGATTAACGCTTAACAGCAGTAGTTCAAGAGAGTCATATCTCCACTAGCCTGAGTAACACTGGGTGGATGCAACTGAACTATTTGGGACGGGGAGGGATGGGCAGGGAACGCGGCCCCTCCTGCCCCACAGCACGGATCGGGTGCTGCCTTGGGTGGTGGTGATTGTGGAGAAACAGCTTTTCCTTCCTCTGATAATTTCTCCAGAACTAGGGGCAAGATTGTGGAAGCATCTGGATGACTTCTACAGAGGCAGGTCACAGCCATACGCTAGGTTTTATCATTATTAAAAATTGCCTAGTCCATATCTCTGTAAGTAATAGGAAGACAATTGTAAAATAGCCTTCTCCAGAAGTCATTGGGTTTTATCCACAGAAATGTTTTGGGAGGTGAAGGAGGTTATTGGCCATTTTATAGTATATGAAATAAACAGTGTGATTCTGTAATTCTGCGATTATTCTATATTATCATCTTGAAACAAGATGGGAATGACAAAAAGAAGTGGCGTTTAGTCATCTGTCAATTAACATGAACATGCTTTTCTTGCCTATGCAAGAGAAGTAAAAAAAATTAAAATAATTATGTAATATTAATATTGCAGTATTGTTCAAAGGCCTTAGCTAGGTTGGAGGTCCCATATTTTTAGGTGTGCAAACAGTAAATAACTATTTCTGCCATAAAAAGCTTGCAAACACTGATAGTCCGGACAAGACTTTCTGTGAATGCAGAGAGGGTTCTCGCTCAGCTGTGACTTAAGAGCAGTCGTCTTGAAATTATGAAGGAAGCAAAAAGTGGAGTAAGTGCAAATCAAAATGAAAGCTGGAGAAACTGAAAGAGAAAATGCATTTGTGGAATAAAAAGCTGATGAGTGTGAAAAAGCACTGAGCACAACTTGTTTCGGTGGAAATTTAGCTTACGTAGCAGCTGTTAAGAGCCAGAGACATTTGCGTTCCCAAATGTACGTCGTGCTCTGGTTGGCACTGCAACTTCTGATGTGGAAGTCCAAGAAATCTTCTCCCACACAACCTGAGCACTTAGGTGCGTAACTGCCCCCAAGCTCCACTGTGGCTTTATTACCATGAGGGAAAAGAGACTCTGCTAAGTACTTTGTCCCGGATTGTTTGAGTGTTGGATCCCTGAGTCTTATTGAAATGAATTCTTGGGCTGAATTAATTTCTCAATTCTTCAGCCCTTTAATACTGGGTTTTCAGTGTTGTACTACATTAAAAAAAAAAAAAAAAAAATCTGTGCCTTACTGCAGCATCAAATTGGATTCATCTTCACATACATTCCCTTCTGGCAGCTTTTCTTCTGTTAACATTGCTCTGATTAGCTGTAAAAGATCGAGCAGATATTCTTGAAATAGGTTGTTCCTAAGGGCCACTCTGATGTTTATCCTCTTATAGTATGGCACAGCTGGGAATGGCAATTTACTCTTGTAACAGGTTGACCAAGGATCAGCTGCAGTATTAAAAGATTAGTGCCCAGTTAATTTCCAGTGAGCTGTTCTGTAATAAACTCAGCATGTTGATGTGGGTTTTCAACATTTGAATGTCTTTCTCATTTACATAACATTTTATTTGAAGTCTAGCTAAAAAAAAAATCCCTATCTTCTATAGAATTTATACTATGCCAGTAAGAAACACTTTGATTTTAAACATATAATTTATATAATGATGTATATATTTGGACATCTGGACAATAGCTCTGACAAAGCAAACAAGCCACTCTTAACTGATAGGTTGCAGTGCTGCCAACCAGAACAAATGAGAAATCTGTGGACTCTAAAAAAAAAAAAAAAAATCCAGTTAATTTGTTTTCAAGGATTATTAACGTGATTCAATCTTGCTTATTAATGACCTCTGTACCTACAAAATTGAATACAGCTGTTATAACAATGTTTGTGTTTACCTAGTGACCCTGCTGTAAACAGCTATCACTGTAGCATTGCAGAGCCACTTCCATCTCATTTTCCAAGTGCTTAGCTGCTACATGATTAAACTGATTTCTAACGAACCCAAGACTGTATTTTGTGCCAGTAGAGAGTTAGCAAAACTCAGAAAATGTTAAGAAAGCTGCATGTAGTCTAAGCACAAGGAACCTAATTCTCAAGGAATCTGAGAGAAAATGAACTTGGGTGAGGATTTCCTGATTAAGCTTTCAGGACTGTCTTTCTAGCAGTTTTTAGTCCTGCATTCCTCATGATATCACATACACTTAACGCAGCGTAGTAATTAGGTTCAAGGTAGGCCACTGTTTATGGGACAACAACAGTAGCAGTACAGTTCTTAGCCTTTAATTCGTTAGGCGTATCAGCACCCTCATTCCTCGCTGCCCTCTCCATTCTTCAGAGTTACGGAGACGAGGGCTTGCGTGGGGCTTACGCACCGAACAACAAACTTTCTGTATGGGAATTGGTAGGCAGGAGATTCGGCAGTCTGCGGTTCTTTGTCCGGTGCCTTGAATTCTGCCGGATCTTTTTCCGCTGCCCTGGATACAGAAGCGCTTTGAAGTTACTTTGGATTATAGCCATGCTGGGTGCTATAACTCGTGTTTTTCTCCTGAGAAAAGATGGTGTTTTCTGATCAGTTCTAGTCAGTTGTTTAATGTTAACTTTTATACGTAAGATCAATTATGCAAGAAAATTGAAAAATGCCTTTGCCCTCAGAGCGAGACTATCTTTCTTTAGACTATGAGCAACACGAATAGGAATCATGGTGTTTGTCTTTTGGCCTTGGGAGCTGTTATAATGTCAGCAAGAGTTATGAGATGCTTGCGTTGACTTTGTACTGTGTCCACGGCCTCTCTGTGCCCAGTACACTGTGGAGTGAACGATTACAGACCTTCTATGGATGCTGCGGCAGCTTCTTTTGGGCTGCAAAAAGTTTTGCCAGACCTGCTCAAAATGATTTAGCTGGATTTGCTCACTTGTGCTGTGCGTGAACAACAGATGCAGCTGAGCGTGTGCCTTTCCCGCAAAAACCTAGAAGATGCGTAGGTAATTTAGCAGGTTTCGAACCACTGGATATTGCGCTCACAAGAGCATGTGTGGTTTTTTTTATCCTTTAAACAATAGCATCTCTGGTTTATGTATGATAAGAAGCGATACTAGTTGTAACCGTGTGTGTTTGCTTGCTTTTCTATGGGTTGTTTAAAAAAATCTGTTACTGAAGGGTCGTTTCCCTTGTCTTCATGGCTGGTGAGTGAGGGCTTTCCTCGCTTGGTTCAGGTTTGCTGGTGCCCCACTTTGCATCTAAAACGTCTTGGCAAAGAGCATGAAGTGTTTTTCCTCCTCTTCCCTGGAGGCTCTGCGGAAACTTCTGCAGTGGCTAAGCCTGCCCTTCACCATATGTTTAAAAAATAGAAAGCAATTACCCCTGTTGTCAGGCAGCCGGCGAGTAATGTGCATCCTTGCCTCGGAGAAGGTTCCCAGCCCCCGCGATGCTCCTTGTTTATGGAAGCTGGGCCCGTAATATCGCAAAATAAAATCCAGGATGGTGCCATCAGCCTGTGATTGGCTTTGGAGGTTGAAAAAGGCCGAAATTTAATGGACTAAGCTCTAAAGTCAATAAAAGACTGTGTTTTGCCCTTGCTGGTCTTGGCTTGAGATAAAAGTAACTGTGGATGATGTATTCAATTGGTAGGAATCACACGAGCGGAAAGCACATTAGCATTTCAGATTTATAGTATTTCTATTCCAACACTATGTGTCGAATGATAGCCTGTAATTTCAGCAGCAAAAGTAAAACCCATGTAAAAAATGATTAAGCAACAGTATGTCCAGGGGGCACGATATTTTGAGTAAGTAGTTGGCCTTTGTCCTTGCTTCAATGTTTTTAACCTTTACAGTGTTATAATAGGATTGTAGGTATACTTATAACGTGCATTGGTATTTGCAGTTGAACAGAAATCTTGAGCTAATGTTAGAGCTTATTAAATAAAATGTAGGAAGAGATCTATCACAATGGGTGCATTTTTAACATGACAAATAGATTTTGTTCATTGTACTTTAGAAGGAAAAAAACCCACATGTTGTTGAGATAAATAGATCAGTCTAAAGTCAGTGTTGAGTTACCTAAAACTTAACTTCAAATCATTACTGTTTAGTCATAAGTATCTGAAAAGAGCTTGATAATCAGAAGACTGTTAAAATGTGAAGCATCCTCAACAGTAGCCACTGCTCTGAGCCTTATGCTGAAGCGTGAAACTCAGCCTCTCACGTTTCCTTTGTTGAGATGCAGTTGTTGAAGATATTTACTGTATTTAAATTTTACAACACTAACTTCATGTACCTAATTGCTAATTACATTTTGCCACCCTGCTGCAGCAGTGTCCAAGGCCTCGTAACTGAACATCAGGCTTAAGGAGCTTTCCCTGGGCTCAGCAGAAACTCTTCTTTCGACCTATTTTAATTGCAGCAGCTGCCTCTCTTCTGACAAAAGCCTTGTTGAGGAGATGCCTTCGGAAAGGAGTTTCTCCCACCCTCCCCGGGAGGAGAGTACCTGGGAGACTGTGAGCACAGGGTAGGGATTCCCAAAGGGCTTAGCACATTGTAATGCAGAGAAAAAAAATGATACTTCTTGTGCTGGTGACAAACCTGTACCTCTGAGAATCACGTTGTGCCTCTGAGCTTTGTAATCGGGAAGTGAGAGTAGAGGAATTGCCTCCTTCCTCGCAACTGGGTCAAACGAGTGCGGCAGAGGCTGGCTGCGTTGCTTCCTTAATCATCCATCTGCCCCAGAGCCCGCGTCTTCAGTCGAAAGGAGTCTGTGGGGTATCTTAGGTCGTCTTTGTCTCACAGCAAGTCCTGTGTCTGCCAACAGACGTTCGCAGCATCAGCGCTTAAGGTATTTATATATCGCTAAAAGAAAAAAGAAAAGAGTTTTGCAAATTGCTGGAGGTAACTGGAGTCCTCCTCCCTCCTCAGCTTTTTCCACTTCTGTGTTTCTCCCTCCCATAAGGCTTATTTTAATCTTTGCGTCACACAGCAATTTTTTGAGAGGATAGATGTTAAAAATTCTGGCCAGGACCGGAACAGTTGTGTGAAGAGTCACTAAAATAGAGGCCTGTAGAGTGTTACCTTCTTTCCCTCCTAAAATCATTGTGTGTTTTACCCACCTCTGCCACCACTAAAGTAATTAAAAAACCAGAAAGAACCAAAACTAAGTTTGCCAGCTCAGGCGGAGAGGGGATAAAAGAGAGTTGAGAAAATATCGCCTTACGCACCTGGAGCTACAGTACTGAGATTCACACAGATACTAAGATAGAAATACATATTTTTATATACATGAATTGCAAATTATCTGCAAGTATCAACAAAAGACTTGATTGCAATTGAAACTGGGGAATTCTTGGTCTTTTCCTATAAGCAACAAGTGATTTAGGTCCACAGGTGTAAGTTGCTGATGGCTCTTAGGGGCTGCACCTGACTTCCTCAGCAGAGCTATGTGGACAGCTGCTCCGAGGAAGCGTCTCCTGAAGTTATTTTAGTTGCTGTCTCAACTTTCCAAGCTGTGTCTTTACCATCTATCTTTGGTAGAATTATACTAGTAGCGTAAGGCAGAGGTGCGTGCTGTTCCCGTGCCGCTGGCCCTCACAGACCTCAGGCTGGCCACCCATGTCGTACCTTCCTTTGTGTCAGGAGAGCTACCTGAATGCAAAACCAGCCTTCTCGAGAAGTTGTACCATAACTGCCTGGATTTCTCACAGAAGTTTCATAGAAATTAATGCCAAGCAAGCGCGTTGCGAAATTGTAGTATGTAACACAGACATGCTGCGCTTGATTCTGGCTTGCCTTAAACTGTATGCCATCATTCTCACAGGTGCAAAGTGAGACGTAGGAGTGGAAATTGCCACCAACTCAAAACCCTAACACTTTGCACATTGGTGGAAATGACTAATCAAGGTGCAAAGCAACAGCTTTCAGAATGTGGTCTTGAGTTATTAATAGAGCTGTGGTTTTGCTAGGTCAGGAATGGCACAGCTGTGTATGTTTGCTTGTGTTCCAGTGGACCAGTGGAAATAAATTTACTTTATTCTTTTAATCTTTCTCATAACCTGGTTAATTTTTCACTAGCTAGCATGCATCTCAGGGCTGAATCCTGGGCTTTGCTTTGATACAGCTAATGAAAATTGCCACTCCTATCTGCATCATTAGCCTAATGTTAGTTAATAATACTTAGTATTTTGCACAGTCACTTGTATCTTCAAAGCACTTAACAGTTATTAACTAATTAATCCTCACAACATGCCTGTGAGTTGGAAGGTAAATAAATATTAACATTCCCCTTTTAGCAAAGGAGGAACCAAATAGGAAGATTAAGTGATTTGCGTGGACTTAGTGGCAGAGCTGGCAAGAGAATTCCTGTGCTTTAGTGCTCACGCTTATCCTTCCAGCCACACTGGCTCAGTGTGAATTAAAGCCTTCGCAGTCATCCTGTGTAGCCTTTCCGATTACTGTAGGACCTTTTCAGATATAAAGGATATGTCACATCTGTGGTCGTAACTATCACACCGAAGGATGGTGCTGCCCAGACCTTCCCATGTGCAGACCTTCACATGTCCCATCACACAAAACATGTGGGTAATACCAGGAGGGAGGCTACAACTCCCTTGTACTTTCCCCAATAAATCCATGCCGGGCCTGTATTTAGAATGGGACTGTTCAGAAGAAAAATCCTGAGCCTTCTCACCAGGCCCGATTAAAATATATGTAATACCTGTCCATTGCTTTTACAGAACAATATTAATTACTTATACTGCTATTTCACTCGATGCTGAATCAAAGCTGGAGCACATGAGAATGGTAAGTCGCACTGTGGAGACAATTCTGTCACTCACACTCAGTCTTCAAGGAACATTTGTGAAACTATGGGAATGCTGTCTGATATGCTGAAATATAGTGAATATTTTAAAATGCCGTAAATTATTTTAAGCAGTATAAATGATTTTTCCTTTAACTAAGGCCCTATACTTTCCTTGAATCTTCTGTGTTCTGCAGGATGACCTCTTAAATGACTCCAGAAGGCTCTGGGTAAGTTTTTACATTGACAAAGCCCGCAAACAAAAATGTGGTCTGAATACTCAAAAATATTTATGTTAGTGAATGTAAAGAATGCCATTTTTAATAGATAAGTAATTCAAAGCTCAGCTTCCACCTTGTCCGCTTCATGTGCTGGAAGAACTGTTGCTATCCTTTTACGAGAAGGGGGGTCACAGTAGGGATGAAATGCCTTGGCAATAGCTTTGGCCACATAGTGTCAGGTGGAGCATGAGGATGTGCTCCGGGTTCCACTCCAGCAGCCGCAAAGAGCTCACTTGGCTCAGTCGTAGCCGTGCCTACCCTGAGACGTCCTTCTCCGTGTTCCCTACACTGTGGAGGTGGTGAAGGCTCATCGATGGCAGCTTTCTGCTGCCCAGGGACACCCTGCTAGGGGCAAAGCTGGAGTGCGATCCCCTTTGCTGGCAGTCAGTCTTACATGGGTACAACGAATGAGGAAACGTGGCCCTGTCGACCTTCATCCCTTTCATGGTAACAACATTGGTTCTCTTCTTTCTGTCTACTCTGAGACACATCCTGGGGGCTCTTTCACAGCTGAGAGACTTAATACCTTAATTCTGCTGAGCTTTTAAACCTGAAGGCAGAGATTTTTGTGTCTTTTATTCTCCGTGGCCTTGCTGTTCATACTGGTCTGTGCTGTATGTGCTGAAATGTTAATAGCTGCCGTGATGTAGGAAGACCCCAGGGCTGTGGGACAAGGAGGTGGCACGTGGAAGATTCTCATGTCCTCCTGTGTCAGCTTATCCTGGTCACCACAGCCTGCCTTTATCTGAATTGCTTCTGCTTGTTGTTTTGACATCTGTGAGAGGAATGGGTAGGAACTGAGCTCAATATTTTGTTGAGATATTTACACTTGTTAATTGCCCATTAGAGCTGCGTGATCTGCCAGAAAATAGGTTACAGAGACTGGAGGCATAAGGGATTTTACCTTGAATTTAGCAAAAGCTTTCAGCCAGAGACACGAGTCGGAGTCAGGGTACTTGGAAAATGTTTTAGTGTTTTCTAAGCACTTTCTAAATGCTTTCCCCCTGTACTCGGCACTGGTGGTGC
>RSEF01000008.1:2014397-2028746 GCA_003993805.1 Himantopus leucocephalus | reverse complement strand
CAGGATGTCATTAAAAAGAAAGGAAAAAAGCATATTTTAATTTTTTTCTGTGTTGAGAATATTCAGCAAGGAGCCACCTGATTCTTGGAAACATATTCAGAAACCCAAGTAAGCTGCAAAGATGTGTTAAGATAACTGGATGGTGGCAAACTCACAGTGTTCAGGTGTCTAACTTCAACAGCCTGGGGCAAGGGCACACAGTGTGTTGGCACATAGTGAGACTCTGGTTGCTCCAACTCAGTCGGTATGAAATGAAAGATTGTTCTGCTGAACCCCACTCTTCAGATGTCATTTTTATTTTTTTTCTTTAAGGACCACATGTATTTGAGCCTCACCTCTACAACCGTACTTCCTCTCTGCCTTAGCGGACAGCCAAGTTCAAGTCATGCAACTATAAATCAAGTACCTAGAAGAGAATAAACAGGGAAGCTGAGTCAGAGCTCTTCTCTTGCAGCAGACGCAAAGTATGGCTCATCAGCAGATTTTGATGTCTGCAGGCAAACATATCAGACCCACATGCATTCCCTCCCGAGCACACTGAAGAAAGAATGCCCCTTTCTGCCCCAGAAGAAGCCTCCCTGGTGAAGGCGAGAATAGAAACACCACTTGCAGAGTTCAGAGCCTCAGATTATAGCTTTCTGTACCACCTTCAATGAAGCTGGCCCTGTAACGTAGAGGTAAAAGGATTGCATAGGCAGTGACTCAGACTTGTTGATTTAGGGTCAGGTTGGATCAGCCCACAAGAACTTGAGTGCAACAGATACTTTATCTGACCCCCTTGAAAAGATCAGATTTAAAAGGAAGATGACTGAAATATGGCAAATGAGAGGAAAAAAAAAATGAGCTAAGAGTCTGACCTACACTAAATTTTTCAGTGCTTTTTTACTTAAATCAGTTCACTTTACACAATAGGTCAAAGGAGCTACATAATCTTTCCAAGAAAAGCTTGAATTTTAACCTTTTTCCCCTAACCTGACATGAGCCACAAGCTTTCATTTGTACCTTGCTCTCTTAATTCTAATGCCAAACAGGACATCCATTTTTTACTTTATTACTCCATATCTGGGGCCTAATCCCCTCGGTCAGATTTTATGACCAACTTAGACAAACAAGACATAGTAATGTTATTTTATTAGCTCTGTGATTGATTTTTTTAATTACGCTGGACTTGATGATGATAAAAATGAGGGCACATGAATAAATATTGGAAGGGGTTCACTCACTCATACAAGTGATACATTTCCCAGCAACTGCAGGACTCTATTTCTCTTCCTTGACTTTGAAGAGAGGATTGCCCCATTGAAACTGCCAGCTGCAGGTAAAAAAGAAAGGGCTCATCTTTTATTTTATATGATCTCTTTAGAGTCTTCAAAATGATGAGAACCTGTGTGAATATTGTAGACAGCCAATTATTAATTATGTCAGGTTAGGTGGGAGTAATCCCAGGTTGTGTGTTTTGCAGGCTTTGTTTATCCTGATACACCCTGAAAGAGCATTTGTGGTGCTATTGACTCCTCTTTGGTTTATGAACTCGCAGCAGCTCCCAGACCCTTCCCTGCAACACGGTTCCTTGGGCAGGTGCTTTGATTCTTGCAGCTCATATTTCTTGCCCACATGCAGCAACTTGTATTTGTCACTTTGGAATTTTGTCTTCTTTTTAAGATGATTTCCTCTGTCAAGATTATTTCAAACTCTAATTCCGCTTGTCAGTGTTACCTGCAGTCCCTCTCGACTCTGTGTCAGTTATCTACTTAATTTTGCATCCATCTAATAGTAATTTCACTTGCATCATATTTCTAAAGCTTCCCTATGAGAATGCCATGCAAAACTGTGTCAAAAGCTTTACCAAAACCAAGGTATATGACACCTACTCCTTTCCCGTTCATGCAGTCTGTTTTGAAAGGAAACTGGACTGATTTGACATTTGTTCTTGACAAACATGCTGGCTGCTGTTAACCTCCTTGTTACTGTCCAAGTGCTTACAAATACTTTTTAATAAAAGTTACAGATTTTTTTCTGTATGCCGACATTACGCTGATTCATCTAAAATTGTCCAGTTTCTCTGTTTTTCTCTTTGAACCCACAAAGAAAGAGGCTCACTATATAAATGTATGATTTATGGCATAATAGACCAGAAGTTCGGAGTAGTGATGGCTTTTGACTTGGTAAAATTCTGTTTGTCAGAGTTCAGGTTTGTGAAAGATAACTGTTCAGAGGCAGGCTTTTGTTTTAGTCAAACCCCTTTGATTTTGGTGAAAGAAATGACTAAATAATTTGAATCTGAGGGCATTCCTACAAACTTTTTAAAGCAATACTGTCTTTTGTAAAAGTCTGACTAGGAAGAAAAGGTACTTTCCTTTAGAAAGAACTACATGATTTAGCACTAGTGGAGCCAGGATGGAGGACTGTTACTACAAACAGTTTTGGCAACGTATGAATCTGAATAGATTAATGCCTGATGCAAGGCCAAACTTTCAATGTTTGCAACAAATAAATACCTAGTTTTAGTAAATAATCTATATCTGAGGATGTGCTTGGACCTTTTAACTGTTGTCAATAGAGAGCAAGTCGTGTGGACTTTATTTCCTTCTGGTGCTTTGATTTTCATTGGAAAATAATGACTCAGAAATGCCAACTATTTGCAGGTTTTTGCAGGAACATACCTAGGTAATAAAAATATTATAAAATAGTATAAAATTGTTGTGTTTCAGCAAGTTCAAAACACTTTATTGCACTCTTATAATTTCAGGATTGATACTAAATATACATATATAAAACACACAACACAATATATACAAGATTTATAAAATGCTTCAAAAGTAAGAGTTAAGATATTGGTTTTGCTTAGCTCAGAAAAGAGAGGCTGGAGGGAGAAGTTTCAGTACTTTCTAAGAATTAAAACACTATGAAAAAGGGAATAATTACCTTAATGCTAAGAAAAGCTGATTTAGATTAAGTAAAAATGTGTTAACTATATGGACATTTAGGAACTGAAAAAGGCTACATGTGGAGGCTGTGAAATGCCCTTTACTGCAGAATTTTAATTATAGGTTAGACAAATACCTTGCCTGGACAGCATGGTTATAATTGACCTTGCATCAAGTTTCGGGACCTAAATGGCATGACTTCTTAAGGTTCCTTTCAGCTCTTTTGGTACTTTTGTAGTAAATATCAAAGTGGTCACATCTAAATGAAATGTTTTGAAAAAGGTAAGATGACATAGATCTGATATCTTCATGCATCAATTGATTACAGACCCAAACCTCAGAACGCACTATAGAATAGAAACTAATTTTTGACTAAGCCTAGTTGGGATTTGGAGAAAATTTCAGCTAACATTGTGTCTATTTGTGACAGAATTTATAAAGATTAGTCAGTAAATTATACCTATTTTCAAAAGACCTAAGTTTAGATCACATGTGACACTACTCCTGTTCTGATCTTTCTTACTGCAGCTCTATAGCAGCACTGCTGAACTCTACTGAATCAGAGTTGCTGTTAATTATCACCATGTGAAAGTGTTTTGGTATGCTGTCTTGTTTTCTTCTCTCATCCTCTGTTTTGCTGTTACTGAAAACCCATGTATCATACCAAGACCTTATCATATTATGAAAGAAAAATATATGTAAATTCCATCCATAGTGTAGACAATCTGAGTTATACTTAACATATATAATCCCACTGACTGAAGGAAGCATAGCTATTGATGGATACTGGGAAAGGAAATTTTGAACATGCAAAACATGAATATAGGAGTATAATACGGAACAATGTAAAATGACCTTCAGATTCTCAAATGGATTAAGTTTTGGTTTTTTTTCATCAGCCCATGCAATCAATATTGCTTTGTCTCCGTCTATTATTTAACACCGTAGTTTGGGCTCCTAAAAGCTGTGATTAAAAGCATTCTTCCCACAAATATATCTTGAACTAATTGGCTTTCTGTGATAGAATTTACCTAACCAAAATTGCATGATTTCATCTGTTCAGGAACACATCATTGCATCTGGGATGAAAGGGATGAATCATCCCTTCTACCAAAGAAAATGAATATGATGCATTATTATCTCTTGTTTGTATGGCACCAAGAATGACCCAGGTGCTATCGAGGTAGGTAATAAAACAAAGAGGAATGAGCTCCAAACATAAATGATCCTGTTCCGCACAAAAGTGGATCCAGGCATAAGAAGGGAATGAGCTGAAAGAAAAGCGATAATTACTTTTTAGCCTAAAGACTCAGCAATTATTATGTGGAACCCATTAGTGCTGTGATGTACCAGGGTGCAGGATGACATTACAGGGCTGACCCTCTGAATCATTGCAGAGGTGACGATGTTTCTGCAAAACTGAGTGTGTCTCTTCTGGAAGCAGTAGTTATTCTATTTGAAGGTGGACCAACACACCTCTCCCCAAACGTATCAAAGGAGAGAATGTGCAGCATCGTGCGCTCGGCGCACGTATCAGTAGACTTGTTTTGAATACAGCTATCATGACTTTAATAGCCAGTAATTACAAAGAGATTATGAAACCTGAACCCATACATGCTTTATGACTGCTGAAACAGCATACAACCAATGTCAAATGTTAGGAATAAAAATGCAAAATTGTTGCCAACTGTAACTTCAGAAACTTTGCAATTCACAGTAACATCTTAAAAAAAAAAAAAAGCATCCTCATTAATAAACTCTGCTGTGAAAATTCATCTGCATATAAAGTATAATTTTTGAGAAGAATTAACATTTCTCGTATAAAGAGAGGATCCCAGTGACTTTAACAAGCACTAGCATTGGTTTATCTTTGTATCTAGGGGAATGCAAAAAAAGTTCCATAGGTTTAGTAGCTGAAACTTAGTCAGTGTAACACTCGGGAACCTGTGTTCTGTAAAGGTCATAAAATGAAAGCAGAGGTAGTCCTCCAGCAGGTGCGGCAGTCCTGGGTGGCAGGAGTTAGCCTCTACTCTCCAGCGAAATGAACATCTCTGCAAGTATGTGCTCTCATCACTGGAACATCATAACATTTTTTATGATTGCATGGTCCACTCCTCTTCCCCCCCCCCCCCCNAAAATAGGGGCATGACTGAATCTTGTTTGTTTCTGCTCAAAGTAACAATTATTTGTGACTTGCATTACAACACGTTATTTTCATAGTACTAGGGAGAACATGCAAAAGTATCACGAGCTTACGTTTGAAGCAGTCAAACCTAAATAACGGAGGGTAGGAGAGGAAAGAAACTGCAAAAAACTTGTGTTTTTACTGCTTTTAATCTGCGTTTTTGAATGCAGCTGGGTGAGCTAGAAATAAGGCAGAAAACTGCAGGGAAAATGTAGCCACGTTCAAAAATGAATAAGGACCACAAAATTGAGCCCATAACTTACAAGATGTTTAGGAAACTTCCTGTTCTTTCTAATGGAGTTTTTGAGCTTCTTTGTGTAGTTATGAGGATTTTTCCTTTTTTTCCTGTAAACTAAAAGTTGACCTTCTCACAAAATCACCAGTTTCTAGCATTTAAAACTTTGTTCAGAGTTATGAAATACTGACTGCTGTAAAACCAAGAGTCTGGGCAATGGCTGGAAACCACAGGAATTAGAGGCAAATAAGCCAAAGCATAAAGAGGGAACAGAAGTAAGGGGAAAAGAAAGTGACAAATTCAGAGATAAAAGGTGTGATTTACCCTATCTAATAGTTTACCTCAGATATGTTGTTGGCCGTAAGAAACAGATATCTTGTACCTAAGGACCAACACAAATTTCTTCCTGAATGTCACCTTTTGTTTAAGCACTGCTTCAATTTATATTCCTCAGTTCCTCCATTTAGTGATTTACAGAGCTTTCAGGTGTTTCTTTTCTCAGCTGCTGTGTAACTCTCTGCGTGTGGGCTCTTCAGTTCTCCCTGTCTTTGAGAAAAGCCCTCACCTCCTTCCTTTGCAATGTCCTTTTCTTGCGAATCTTGGGGCTTGTGCCAGAGTTCGTAATGTACCAAAAGATGACTGACTCTGTGTTGGGGACACCAGATCTACCATTGGAAGCACTGGGGACACGCTGTGTTTTTAGGATAGAAGAGGTGAAATAGTGGAACAGGCTGGTGACAGGAAGACAAGTCACCCTGCTGCGTTATTGTAGTAGAAAGTCCAAGAAGCAGTTTGTCTGTGAAAGTTCAAAAGAGTGATAGCTTCCCAGTTTTCTTCTGTTCTTCTTCTAGATGCTGCTGTGTGCCTTTAACTGGAGAAATCTACTTCTTGTTGTGAAGTACCAAGGTTTCTTGTAAAGATCATCCTGCCTCAGTGTCAGGATATTTATCTGGCCCTGCGCCAGGGTCAGGTAAAACCGCTTGTCCCTTGTGACCTACCCAGGTAAGGGAAATGGTGAGTAATTAAAAGGCAAAACTACTGACGCAAACACCTGACTTGGAAAACATCAAACGCAAAGCACTGCAAAGTGCTGTGTAAAGTGCTTCGAATGAAGACATTGTAGAGATCCTAGGCTCCTAGCGGCAGTAATTGTAATTTTGAAGAAGTGACAAAACAAGCCACAGCAGGCTGTAGTATTCATAAACTGTCATGTTCTTCAGGTCACGGAAATACAAACTGTTTTCTGTTTTACAGAAACTTATTTCAATAATATAATCTTAGTTTGTTTTATAATGGCACGCTGGGAAACAACTCTATCCCATGAGGGGTATGGTTAAAGTAACGGAATACCAGCTGTGATGGTGCTGAAAAATTATCTCTGTTTGTACATATGATTCACACAGTGTCTTTCACAGGTAGAGCAAGATGAAAAGAAATTAATAGTTTCACCAGATAAGTGATTTTTCTACTCAGGAGGACTACCTGTCTAAATGGGCTTTTAAGCAGACAGGGAAACAGCGATCATACTTTTCATTGTTAGTGATGGTACCAGAATAATATAAAAAAAATGAATTTAATAAAACAGCCTGAGGTCATGGAATACAGACGAAGTGGGTGATAAATATTTGGATATAAATGAGTTACTTAAAGGAACAAAAATTATTGAGTCTATATCTTCAGCTGGTGAAAATCAGGTTGGCTTAATTGGCTTAAGTAGGCAGTGTTGGTTTACTCTGATTTTCATCGTCAGATTTAGTATTTGTAGCTTTTAATCAAAGCAGGACAAGAAGCAGAAAACCAATGTCGACTTTTTGCGCTCTGTAGCTGCAGAGCAGTCACTGTTTGTTAAACAACCCATTTGCTTGTTTGTATTATGATTACCTAAAAAAATCACACGAAGGGATGATGGTGGTCTTGTTCTCTCCTGATTACCAAGCAATTATCATTCCATAAGAAACAAAATTTTAAAACTTCCCAAGTTGATTTTGCACAGCACGGAGACCCTGATGTGAGGATGAGGGCTCTGAGCTGTGGTTGGACTTTCAGGGACCCCGGGAGGCATTCCTGCCAGCCAGCTCCGGTCGTTGGGCCCAGGGAGAGCCTGTCCAGGGGGCTTCATGGGGGGGGGCTGGTGCCTTCACTTTTCAACCTCATGCATAAGTAATGTCTCTATCAGCCCCAGGCTAGTTTCCTATATGAGGAAAAAGCAATATATAAGGTAATGCTGAGCCTATAAAAAAAAATATCTCTGACTTGAATGGAAATAGAAGTACAGAGAAAGTTCTGCCTGCTTTTCCATTTGCCCCACCTGTGTGCAGACATTCAGGGTTATTTTACTACAAAATTATTGTTCTTTTTTGCATCTGCACCTTCATTATAAACGCTGTTTGTTTTGCTACGTTTTTGCCTATACTGTGGATTGTCTCCTACAACACTAATGGACTTAGAAATACAGTAGAGAATTTTGTGTGGCAGAAGCTAAATTTAAATAAGCTGGTCTTCGAAATTTTCTTTGATTCAAGTCAATGAAAGACAAGATTTTTACTTTAAAGTTTTTCTGTTGCAAGATTTGAAGGCTGACGCATAAGCTTATTTTGATGCTTTTGAGATCTGGAAATATGTGTGGGGGTGGTACTCCTGTCTTGAACTTCACAATTTCTGAAAAGAAGAGGAGTTTCTGCTTGCAATCTTTTAAAATGGGGTTTTCTGTCCATGAGTTTCTATTAAAAGTCTGACTTCAATCTTGGCTCCATCTGTGGAGTCTCTGAACTAGGTGAAAGTGTTGTTTCAACCAATAACATCATTATTCCATTATGATCTTTCCTTAAAAAAGCCTGACAAAAGTAATAGGAAAAGAATTTGGGTACAGAGCTAATCACATATGCCTTCACGGGTATTGTGGAACTATAATGTAGTAGGAGGTTAAACTTGCTTGCAGCGTACAGAATCAATATTTTTGTCCTAACTACTTAGTGTCAATAAATCTTTTCATATGCCTTATATATGAACACCTAATTTTTTTAGTCAATAAACCAATAGCCAGTAAATATCTATACATGCATTTTGCAAAATATTTCCTGAATATAAAATTTCTTTTTCTTCCCCTATTTTTAACAAGAAAGGAATTTCATTAATTTGAAAATGAATGCTACAAACCTCATATTCCTACAGTGATTAACTAAATGCAGAAGTGATGTAAATAATATCATGCTGGCGTAACTTTTAATGGAATCCTATAATGCATGTGAGACTAGGGGGCTGTGACCACTGAGTTACCTCTAATTCTCTCCCATTTCTGTGTGTTTACTGCATTTTTCTTTCATTCATATGTGAGGTGTGATAAAGCAGAAAGAAGTAGCAGATGACAAATAACCAGGTAAAGTGCTAGTGCCTCATCTTAAACCCTTATTTTGGTTTGCTCCTCTGCCGGAGCACCATCCCTTGGTTCAGCTTGGAAATTACACCAATGCTCATGAGTTTCCTCACCTCAGTGCAGGGCTTTCAACGAGGATCAATGGGGGAAAGACGGTAAGAATCTGCAAGTGAGATTGTCCTTGGACCAGGACTAAAATTTAGAAGTTTTACTTTTTTTTTTTTTTAATGACAAGCTCAAAGAAGAGACAGAGAATGATAGCGGGTCAGTCTTCAAATCACCTTTGATGTCTTTGTTAGACCTATAGAAAGCAGAGAATATTTGGTTTTATGGAGTAATTTATGTGACAGGTGTACTAATAGATGAGGAGCTTATTCAACAAAGACAAACCTTGAAGAAAAAAAAAAGAGATGCCTGCAAGGAAAGAGGCATTGGTCTGTGTATCAAAGAGGCGTATGTCTGTTCTAAGGCAGAGGTCAAGGAGGACAAAAAGACCCGTGAAAGTGATCTTTGGGTGACAGCTAAAGAGAGGAGCAAAGTGAGCCCTACTGGGGTAGTGGTTCACTATAAACAGCCAAACCAGAAAGATCAGGGTGAAGATTTTGGTGAGCAGTGGAGAGAGTAACCCAAGGCACATGATGGTGTGATAAGGGGGAGGTTTGACTGACTGAGCTAGGAAAGCAGTATAGTAGGGTACAAATTAGTAGGGTACCAATCAGATTATTTAAATCAGATGGTGCCTCTTTCACTTCATAAGAGAGAAGGAAGATTTAGAGAGAGATAATTTTGTAGACTTGATTGTACCTGCCAGATTAGTTCTGGCTGATTAATATTAAAATTGGAGGTAGTTTGAATCAGGACAGCCAAGCAATGATAGAGTCTGGGGTCTCTGGAAAGGTTTTTACCTTTCAGAGCAGAAACAACCTGGTCCTCCCAAGCAAACAAAATTTCCCAAATGTGCGCTAAAGGACCAAAGATATTTTGCAAAGATAGTTTTCAACTGTCACAGAGAACTCCTAAATGACTTTTTCTGAGAGGCTGGTCCAATTGAAAATGCGGTTACGAAGATGTAGCTGGTATTTTAAGGAAAACAATTTCAGGATAATTTAAGGGAGCACAACATAGATAAAGTTATTACAGGCAGGTGCAAAACTGGTTGGAAATCCATATTCAGAGAGTCACTTGGTGGTCCAGAGTCAAAATGGAAGGCAACGTTGAGCATGGCTGTTCAGTTATTTGTCTTGGGTCTGATTCTTTTCTGTGCACATTTTTTTTAAATTTTAATAAATGATCTAGAGGACAGAATAGTGTGACAGCTTTTTAAATCTGGAGTGTATCTAGGAGAGAATTTGGATGGTGTTGAAGGATGGAAATAGAATACAAAAATTATCTTGGAAAATTGCAGAAATACTGTGAAGAAGATGGATGAAGTCTGATGGTTGTGCTCAGTGGGAGTGAAAGCAGGAGCAGGAACAGCTGGCTACCAAGAAGTTCTGCAGGAAGCCATCATAGGCTCCCAGTGCATCATGAGCTGAATATGGCTTTAGTTTGCCTAAAAAGGCAAACTTACTGCTTTTGCTGTGGCTGGAAAGAATTGTCCTAAGCAGTCTACGGAAATACAATCCAGATAGGGCTGTGAAACTGGTATAAGCAGAAATGCACTCTGTCAGATGTATGAGGTAATCTTTCTGAGTTACTAAGCAAGCCTCAGCTGCAGTGCGGTTGTTTGCACACTGCAATTCAGGATAGATACAGACAAAAAGGGAGATACTACAGAAGAGAAAAGAGAACTATTTGGTATATAGAAATACAAGCTTTACAAAGAAAAATGGAATGAATGGGGGAAGAGAAGACTAAAGAGGGATGTATCTTCAAAGATATAAAATGCTGTAAAGCAGAAGGAAACGATCCATTCTCCATGTCCACAGTGAACAGGACAGGAAATAATCATCTTGCGTTGTAGCAAGAAAGACGGACATTAGGCGTGGTGAGGCATCCTGTTAGTGTCAAAACTAGAGAGTGGGAAATGATTGCCTTTGTAGGTAGTGGAATTTCAGTGATGGAGACTTTCAGAACAGAAGCCTGTCGGGACCGATGGTGGAGCCCAGCATTGCAGTAGATGACTGCTTGAGATGTCTTCCAGGCATCTTTTTTTTAAATGTTCCTTTATGTTTTTATGATTCTATAAAAGGAAGCACAAAAAAAATCAAAATGGAGAGGTTTTGCAAGGCCCAAGCTATCCTGTTTCATTGCTTCTTGGTGTTCCAGTCTGTTAGGTGCTAAGTTACCTGGTAGTCTGATTTTACTGAGTTGGTGCTGTAGCTGTGAGTGATGGAAATGCAACCTCATAAATTTTTTTAATTCGCATTTGATGTAAGAGTCAGCTTCCTTATAATGACTACTTTTCTTTACACAAGGAATCTTGGAATCAGAAACTTTGAATTTACTTTACAGTGTTTCTATACTTCCTTTACACATAGATTCAGGGTTAGGATAAGCAAAACTTGCCGCGTCCAATTTGGGATATTAACCATTGTGCAGCTTAAGTGTCTGGGATTTATATATATCTATTTAGACTTCTTAAGATGTGGAGTTTCTAAAATTCACTTATGTTCTCCCAACTCTGGTCCAATTCTAGCTTAACAACAGGTTGTTTTTTTTTTTGTTGAGTTATGATAGAGGGCTGTGGAAATGACTGATCGTTTGAGCTGATTAAATGATTATATGAATCTGATAGATTTGCTAATCAATTTCAGTTGAAGAATACATCATTGGCAATGTCTGTCAAATGAATTCAAAAACTTTGCAAAATCTTTTTATACAAACAAATGATGCTAAATGTGCAGCTGTTATCTGGTATGGAGGCACTGATGAAATCTGTGTCTTGCAGAACAGTAAATCCACATTTTAATGGAAGGATTATTTCATAAAAGCAGCAGGTCTTGATCCTTATGATATTTTATTTGCCCATGCTTTTCAAATCAACATTTAATTTGAATTTGCAAAATATTGTTTAGTACTTTTGTTCATTCACAACATGCATGCTTCTATGTTCTCATGGAGACAGAAATGCATTCATCATAAACGATGCAGAGTTTTGAGCATATTTTAACAGAAATACCCACAGTATACAGTCATTTAAAAACAAATTTGCAAAACATTGTTTTGCAACGAAAATGAAATGCAAATGCTGAATATAGACAAAATATTTCAAATATGACAGATTACACTTTCCATTCTCAGTTGCTAACATTATTGTTATGAGTTGTCATGTGTGGCTGAGCTCTCAGTAATTCTGAGTCCTTGTCATGAAGCATACAATTTCTGCAATGCGCGTCTGCATTTAGAGAACAGAATTGAGAGTTTGTTTCTTGATTCCTTTTATGTTCTTTAAATACTGGAAGGGATTAAAACTTGATTAAATTTAGGGTTCTCTCTATTCAGTAGGTCTGGAGCAGGGTGAACTATAAAATTAAGAGGTGGGGATACACGTCGAGACAGTTTAAAAGACAGAAAATCTTCAGTTTCTCTGGAAAATACTTGGATAGGGAGGAAAGGTAGGGTTTTTCCCCACTAATTCAGAGTCTAGTTTGCTTCTGGAGGCTTATCCACACCCCCATATCTCAGGTATTTGTTACCAGCAATTAGGATAGTTTTACTTGATTTTCTAAAGCAGGCAAGGACAATTGGGCATAACGCTGGGACTTACCCTCCTGGAGCTAGTCACAGTTTTAGCTCATAGAGTGCAAACTCTGGTTTACTCTGTTTGCCTTTTAGGATCAGATGAGTGCAGCTCTACCAGTTGCTGACCACAGACTGCTCTTTAAAAATCAAAGTCTCAACACAATTCAATAAAGCTGTTTGCTTTTGTGCACATGAGGTTTTTCGGTGGGTCTTTTGGGGTTCTGTTTTTTTCATATTTTTTTCCAATGTTACTGATCAGACAGTGAGCTTGACTGTGTCATGCTTTCATCTGCTACCATTAACCTGCATTTAACAAAACTGGTTTCCATTGCTCTAAATAGAGACAGTCAGATCCAGTTTGTTTACATTTATTTATTCTTTAAAGTGTATTTGTATTTTAAAGGAATTGCACAGTTGGGATTAATTTAAATGACCAGTGGATTTTACTGTTGCGTCTGCCAAAGACAGGAGCAGGCGTATTTCTCTGGCAGTTTAAATAAAGGCAACTCTAGGTCCAGAAGTTGTTAATAGGGCAGTTTTGGAAGCTTGCCTCATATCTCTGTTCCCCAAAAGTTTTATTTTGATTTTAGTATCCATAAGCAGCCATTGATTTTTCTAACCTAATTTCCTCCCTGATGTATTTAATATCAAGCCAGATCTGCCATCCATCTACAAATCACCCTGGCTTTACAAGCCAGCTCTGCCATCCATCTACAAATCACAATGACTTTAGTCAGGAAATTAGAAGCAGGCTTAATTTTTTTTTTTGAAAGTAAAAGAGGTAAAAGATTCTTAAACCACTTACTTCAGCCCTCTCTCATGACTCAACTTGTGATTCTGTTTGTTGCAGTTCCTGGCTCATGGACTTTATCAAGGTATAACATACAGCATATTGTAGCTGACTCAAGTTCTGGCAATCAGAATGATTGTGTGTGTTTTTTCCTTTTAAAGAAAAAGAATTTTGATTATTTTTTTTTAAATAATTCTAGAAATACACTTTTTAATGACAAGACAAAGAGAATGAACATCTGCGTTAGAAGGAGGATGCATATAGTATAACAACAGTATCTCTTTACCAAAGAACCTGAAACTATCTAAAAATAATTATTACTAATTAATTACTGTGGTTATGTAATGAATTTCCTTGATATGATAAACTCCATCATCCAAACAATTTTTTGTAAAAGTCACTTGCAGAATATATTTCCAGAAGTAAAGTTGAAGTCTTGGTAAGAATGAAAATATTAAAGTTCAATCATCTTAATTTCAGACAGATTTTAAGGATGATTTTAAAAGCATCATGATTGTTCCTGTTAAGCTTATGCCAAAGGCATGGCTCCCCATGTGTTTCAGCCATAGAAGGATGGTTCCTCACCTTTTTCTTTGGCTGCTGCTGTGAGCAGAAATTTGTGGAAATCAGCATTTGGGAAATTATGTGGACTCATTGTGCCATAGAATTCAATAACATTGTCTGTATTTCAAATACTGTGTTTGTTTTGATCAGCACACTAGAATTATGCTGTTATTATATATTCAATATATAATATTATATGTAGACTATTATTAATAATAATATATTAATCTCATGTACTCATACTTCATTTTCATATGTTTCTATGCTGCTTTGGGTAAGACCAGAGAACTATTTGTAGAAGAGGTAGGTATGCACCCAGCTGGATTTTCTAAAGCATCTGAAAAAGAGCAAAGTCTTACCTTTGCACTGAGCCAAATTTTCTTGATTTTGGAACTCTTGTAGAGGATATCTTAATGTATTTTAAATCATACAGGATAGTATGTTCTAAGGGACAGATTCTGTTTATGATGTTATTGCTGAAGAGGCTCCTTCCTCTACAAATAGCTCATCTGTACCTTACTCAACATGCTGCCCTGCAGTGTTCACCCACTGAATTGTAGAATCGTAGAATGGTTAGAGCTGGAAGGGACC
>RSEF01000008.1:2003051-2013397 GCA_003993805.1 Himantopus leucocephalus | reverse complement strand
GGAGAGGTGCTCCAACCCTCTGATCATCTTCATGGCCCTCCTCCGGACTTGCTCCAGCAGGTCCATGTCCTTCGTACACCGAGGGCCCTAAAACTGGACGCAGTACTGGACGCAGAGTGTCATGAGAGCGGAGAAGAAGGGTAGAATCACCTCCCCCAACCTGCTGGCCATGCTTCTTTTGATGCAGCCCAGGATCCTGTTGGCCTTCTGGGCTGCAGGTGCATATTGCCAGCTCACGTTGAGCTTCTCATCCACCAACACCCCCAAGTCCGACTCCTCAGGGCTGCTCTCAATCCACTCTCCGCCCAGCCTGTATTTGTGCTTGGGATTGCCCCAACCCACGTGCAGGACCTTGCACTTGGCCTTGTTGAACTTCATGAGGTTTGCATGGGCCCACAAAATCACTTGTAAATCAAGAGGGACATGAGGGTTTTGTTGCCCATCTGGATACTGGACATCTGTCATTTGAATTCAGCTGATAGATTTGGATGTTGCAAGTGTAAAGTACATCATTTGGTGTAAAGAACTTGTACTTACTACATATATATAAATATCATGATGCAAACCCCAAAACTCTTTGAGTTCCTATTGAAACCTGTTAGTCACCTCAGAAAGAGTAAGCTGTACCTTGAGTATAGCTGATAAAGCTGCTCTCATTTTCCGGTTTCCCAGCTAGATTTGAACTTTACAAACTTGAAAGGTTTTTAAATTAAGCATTTACTTTCAAATAGCTTATGAAACACATAGGTGATGAGCTGATATGTTTGTCGCACTTACATATTTAGGAAGCCATGTGTTTACAAAGTGATGTATCACATCTGTGGGAGAGACTGCAGCTGTTCAACTTTGACTATAAGAAATCTGCTGACCTGCTGGATTCATTAACAGTTTAGAGTTACTGCTTAATCTTTTTAAAAATAATTTTTTAAAGAGTTTATAAATATATCTCTTCTCAGAAAACCTGAATATGCGATGTTAGAAGAGAAAATGACAGGATTGAAAGAATAAAACTGCCAAATGTCAAACTTGCAGGGACCTACTGAGATTCGGGACAAAATCGAAATTCAGGTAAATTCTTAAGTTACCATCTGTTCTGTTCACAAGTATCTTTTATATACTATAAATATACCATACAGTAACAGCTTCCCAGCTGTGAAGAACCCATTTACCTGACTGTTCTTTTAATTCCTCTATAAAAGTTTGGTTTTGAAGTTGGCCATCTGCCTAGATGCCAGTATGATAGGCATTAGTAAAATATAATATAAAGAATAAATCAAAACATCTGCTAAAATTAAAAGGAAAAAAAGTTCTATTTAGCATAGCAGCAAATACAGTAGCATGGAGAAACTGAGAAGTCTGAATTGATAATCATAATTTTGAGTTACGGAGATAATAAAGGAGGCACTTGGGATCTGGTCCAGCATGTCTTTGACTATAAGCATGTGAGTAACCTTGTTCTTGGCTTACTTGCACATAAACCTAACAGTAAGCACATTATTTGAAAGAAAGTTTTTATGTTCTGGTACAGTTATATAGTTATCAAAGATTTATTTTACTGTTCAGTGTAACCCCTAGCAGCTGCATTTTTGTCGGGAAGGTAAGAGGACTGCAATTCCCTCTTTGTCACCACTGTGTTCTGTGTATACATTGGGCTACAGCTTAGAACTCTAATGGTGTGGCCTCCCAAAGCTAGGTCTGGGCTACGTCTGGCTCCTGACAGAGAAGCCAAAGGGCTGACTGCCTGTCAGGATTTCCCCGTGAAATATTTTAGGGGTGCATATGTGCATCTTTTGCCCTTGTACCAAGTCAGCTGGACTGGATCTATGTCTGAACCTGGAGCTGCGCATGGGTTCTAGCCTGCTGCCATACTGAAGTGATGCATTTCCTACAGCCTGAGAGTTCACAGCACATGAGTATACCACACTTTTAGTATAGGCAGCCTGCAGCGTATACTTATTGCTCATGCTGCTCCAGCAACACGAGCTTGGCTTGGGCTAAGCACGAAGAGAGTTAGGGAGATGATGAAGGTAAGTTAATCTTGCTAGTTATGGCTGGTGAAACAGGGGATGATGGACACAAGGGACAACCTGGGAGGTTCAAGTTGGACATTAGGAAAAGCTTCCTTGCAAGAAGGTTAGTACAGTAATAGGAGATGTTGTTCAGGGATGTTGTGGGATGTTTCTTCATACCTGGAATTTCTGGGGACTTGTTTACATAACGACATGGCTGGCCAGGTCTGATGTTTGTAGTCTTCCTGCAGGTAAGAGTTTAGACTTACAAGACCTCCGAAGGCATCTTCCAACTACCTTGTATGAGTAGATGCTTGCTCAGATCAAAGCTCTCTCTCTAGCAGAGATCAGGAGCAGGCACTTAAGAAGACGCAAAAGACAAGACGTACATATTTGTCCTCGATATTATCTTGTCATCTGGTAACGTGGGGTCAGGCATTTCCCAAATGAAAGGTGTTGTCTTTTTATTTATTTAATAAGCATGAAAAAGTTTGGTTGAGACACTTCGGTCATTTTATCCAGTAATTATTTCAGCTGTGAGATATATAAAAATTGACCTTGGTTTAGAAAGGGTTTGGGTTTTGATATTTAATGAAAGGGTATTTTTATGAGAAAAATGTTATGAATTTAATTATATTTTCCTGGTGCACTCTGTTAGCTTTGCCTTACTGCTGCTCCATGGGTATGCAGAAAAAGATATTCAAATTCCTGTTTATTAGTCAGTCACTCGAATTCTTCTGCACTGTCCATTGGACCTCTGTGCTCAATCTCTTAAGTCAGCTGGCTTGGGAAAAATGGTCTTTTGCTTTCTTGATCAGCCACGTAGTCCATGCCTCAGTAACTAAAGCAAAACCAGGTTCTTGTTATATAATTTCTATCATTAAAAATGGGCAGCTGTGATTCAACCTTTTCTGAGGCTTAGCTGGGATTTTAAGGTTTGCAGCGTTTTCGCCGATTGCCAAGCACTGTATCATTTGTGTGTCTCCTCCTGTTCCATGTATTTTCTTAAACTGGGCAGTGGTCCGAGGTTTGTCTCCAGCATGCCTCAATACCTGAGTCTGTTTCATTACATTATTTTAGAAATCTGCTGTGATTACTACCTAATCCCTTTGTCCGCATCTCTTGGCCTTCTCCTGGAAACAGGGATTAACCTTATGTGGCATTTTTGATCTAGCTAGCCATGGAATATGAATCACTTTTTCTGGTGGTAAAAGGTTTTGTTGAACTGTGTGAAGTCTGCCTTCAGAGGTGCAAAATGCCTCCTTTCTCCCTCCTGCTGCACAAACTGATCTGCGCCGCACCCTGGAAGACATCTCTGTCTCAGCATCATTGTCTCTAGTGGTCATTTTCTTGGGCAGAATATTTTCTGTACTGTGTAGCACTGGAGGCTCAATAACGCACACTGTAATCACTTGGATGCACTCAGCATTGGCTTGTTTTGCTGCTTGCTAATGGCGTCTGACCAGGCTGCACATCCACCCTCCACCCAGGGAAAACCGACAGGTCTGGCTGCGTGGCATGCAGCAGTCACCTCTGCCAGCAACCAGTTTCATGTAGGTGCTGCTCCTGAAGCGTCGCACTCAAGTGCAGTGCTGTAACACTGGAGGAGAGTGCCCTGTTTATGATTTCCTTTACTCACTGGATGCTCGTTCTCAGACCTCTGGCTATTCCCATTATGCAGCAGTATGTGAAAAGTATCTCAAGGGTTTCTCTGGGTGTATAAAATTTAAAAAGAATACATCATGCCTCTAATTATGATCTGAAGGTCTCTTTTTTTCATTTGCTTTTATCTGGGCATTCTCTTACCAGTTCTTTATCCCTTGAAAACAAACAAGGTCCCTTTGAGATTAACAGAATATTTCATGTAGGAAACCTCAGTTGCTTATATTCAGTTCTATACTTTCTGTTACTTTCAAAAGCTTATGGGAACCTGGTGTATACTCTGCTTACACACATACAATTAGAAGTATACTTTAAGAACTGTCAGATATGTGTGTATGTACATACATACACATGCACACTCTATTGCTTTTTTTTTTTTAATCCTTCCCTTTTTAGCAGCCTGCTTAATGTACTTAATATTGTAAGTACAAAAGCTTTGTTGAGAAGCCGTGATAAAGGCCAGGGATGGAGACCTATAACCAGAAAAAGAAAAAAAAAAAAAAAAAAAAAGGAAACCACAAAAGACCTGATCCAGGAAGCCGAAGACTCCTGTGTAAATAGGAAAGACCACTGTGAGAAGCAGTTAATTTCCATCTTCTTTCTTTTTTATGTTATGGATAATTTTATTGGTGAGGTGGGGAGGGAAGTCTTTTACTTCAGATAACATAACTTTACTATCAGTGTATGTTGCAGTGGCACTCGGTACCACTGCACTAGTTAAGGGTCTTTGAGGAGTTTTTCCTTTATAAATCTGGAAGATTATATCTCTGTCTTCACGTATTGCATCATCCTGAAACTTGACAAGTTGTCAGTGGAGAGGCAATTATTTCTACCAAAACATTAAGAACATAACTTACATTTCTAAGTTATGTAGTGTCATGAGAATATATGGATTCAGGAGAAACTGATGAGGTTGTTGAGATTTTTTGCTTTTTTTTTCCCCAACTGTAAAACTTTGCATGTTGATACATAAAAATTAAATTTTGCTTGCTGTTAGTTGAAAATGAGGTTTAATTGTGTTTGTAATTTTCAAGTGTGAGGGAGAGGGAATGACAGTTAAAACCCGAAGAGAGCTGAAAAAAACCCGGTGGGGTTGGCCAGAAAATACTGTTCCATCCTATGAAAAAGAGGCCATATTATTTCCAATTTGCAGATTGTTGTTGATTTCAAGAGCAGCCGGTGTTAGAGGAAGAGGCTGTGTTTCCCAGCGATGACTCACTGGATCTCACGAGCAGCAGGGAGAGCAGGCGCAAGGAGAGCCAGGAGCAGTTGTTAGGAGCTGGGCAGCCAAGACTATTAGCAGACTGTAGCTTCTTATTTTTACTTCGCAAACTCCCAAGAAGAGTGAACATTTTGGAAGACTAAGACAAAGACCAGGGAGCCAGGGGAGTGGAGAGCATGTTTGGAGGGGCAAAAGGAGTCTGGGGAAGAACAGTGAAGGTGTCTTTCAAGTCATCTGATAATGTATCAGCTCCAAGGAGCACTTTGAATCGTCAGTGAAACGTATTGAAGTAGTAATATGAACAGTTTAACCAGTTGAGAATAAATGAACTGCAAATACAAAATTAAGATTACACCTTATTTCAGGCTAGTTGTTTATGTGAAGAAAGCTAAGTAGCCTTGGCAAAGTTGGTAATTTCTAGTTCTTTATCATGAATTAGCTTTAGGAATGCTGATTATTATAAATGGATGATAACAGTTTCTTATTCAAAATCTTCAAGGTATAAAAATTCTTTCTTTTCTGCCTTGCTGTGAAATTTAATTTGAATCTTTCCTCCCTCCCTCCATAAAAATGGAGAAAAGGAATCTGGATTATTTCCCAGCAGTGCACTTATTGGAAAAGATGTGGGAGTTTAAGATCCACATTGCTATAGTGGGGGTGTCTTATTTGCTGGCTTGGAGTTACAGAGCTTTCCTCTTAGACCTCAGCTAAGTGACTAAGGCTGCTTCCTAAGGCATGGGTGAGCCAAGTTCAATTCTCTGCTCTACCATTCTTTTGTGTCCCAGTTGGACTTTATACACCTTACTTCAGCATCGGGCTCTGCCTTGGTTATTCTGTAGTAATAGTTTTGCTTAATATTGGACAATGAAATAGAAATTTGACTAAGAGTTGGAGAGATCAGCTAGACTGTTCATATCCCACATGAATACAGAGGGCCACAGGCTACCAACACACAAAGTAATTCTTCATATTTTAAAGAATATTCTGGTTTTGATCAGAAATCTTCTGTGTACTTGCCCAGTAAATATTGAGATTGTGATACTTTGCAGAGAGAAATTTGGGTCCCTGGTAGCTCTATTAGTGTTTTTATTAGAAGCCTAAATAGAAATAGTGACTACTAACATACAAGTCATCAGAGAACTTTCAAAAGACTTACTAAAATTTGTTCTCTCTTAAATTAAAAGAAATAAATGAAGAGAAACATGGAACACTAAAAAAAAAAATTCAAGTATTTATGGATTAGAACCTTTATTTCTCACTGTCAGTTATGACTGTTACCATTTACATCACTGTACTGCTGCAATGACATACTGAAAGCAGTCTGACACCATGTGGTCTGTGCTGAGTGGATGGGAAGCAGAAAGAGTATGGAGGTGACAGGTTGCCTAGGTGGTGAGGTCAGGGTTACCCCTGATGCATTGGCTATTGCACCTCTATGTATGTCTTGAAATCATGAAACTGTTTACTACGGTTCCTCTGCCTAGTTCCTAAGTATTATTTCCCCACAGAAGAGTGGTCAGCTGCTTAACAGAAAGAGGGGAGAAATGTCAGAAGACGTTAAGTACTGCTTCAGACAAGCCGCTGGAGTTTGTGGGTGCCTGGGGAAGGTGCAGGAGTACATTCATCCAAGGAGGTGCAGACACATGCGGGTTTTGATGAGTATGACAGCTGATACTTGTTTGCTTAACAGCTGGGACCTTGTTTGCTTGCTAGCTTCGTCACCAGTGTAGAAGTGTTTCATACATGTGCCATGTAGTATAAACACCAGATTGCCTCCCTGCCTGCCAAATTCTCAGGACATTGATGCCCATGAAGTTGCTCTGGGAGTGCTGAGCAATCACGATGGCATTTGCTATGTTAGCGTTTGTTCACAGGACGCGAACACGTTGAAATGGGAATGGTGCATTCATATTGAGATTGCCAACGTTAGCGTGATCTCACACCCTGCAGAACATAACACTGATCTGAACGGGGCTTAAAAGAGAGGCCATCATAAATTAATGAGGATGGTAACCTCTTTCTTGGAGGATGGCTGAGATCCACTAAGACTCCTTCTCATGAGATGACAACAGCTAGAAGGAAGAAAAGAGAAATGATTGCTGAATTTTGAATTTTGTGGCTATGGAGAGCTTTTATGTACTTGGCAGTCAAGCTGCTCATATCATGGGTTTGCTCCATGTTTCCCATTGATCCATTTCCTGCAGCTCCCAGATTAGCAGGATATGGCCACACTGAGGTCTTCTGACTGCATAAGCTGTTTCTTGAAATGCACTTTTTTTTTAATTAGCTCTTTAAGCTCAGTGGCCTTCCAGGGTTGCCTCTCACTGTTCCTGTATTAGCTCCCAAAAGCCTCATTTTTGCACATCTTTTCTGCCATTTTCTCCAATGAGAGTATTTGTCAGTAGTTCCTACTCTTCTAGAGAGTGTTAGAATAGGTGTTATATGCAATTGCACTTGTAGGTAGAATTCCTTCCCCTTTCATTTCAATTTTGCTTTATACTCTTGGGCTACTTGGCAATTCATTAAAAAGAATTATCAGACTTCAGAGCTCTTCCACAAATTCTTAAATATTTGTTGTTTTCTCTTTTGTAAAATGTCTCTTGACAATAAAGTTGAACCCACATTGTAATCTGACTTTAAAACAAATTCAGTTACTGGTAACCCAAATTGATGTTCCTAAAATTAAAATTGCTGTTGGAAAACACAGGTGGACATGATGTACACAAGTGCTCTGATTAGAAACAGTGTAGTGTCATCATGTGCTAAATTTTTCATGTTACCTCCCTGTAATTCCCAGCAGTGGAAACCTGAAAGTGAGAAAAAAGAGGAAGTGGGAAAAATGAAACTCTGCAGCAGTAGAAACTCAGGATGCACAGCAGAAGTTCACACTCCTTCCACGTTGGTGTGCTAACACTTCTGATTTGAACCGTTAATTGCTCTTGTGCCTTTAACTCTTTGGCAACCAATGTTTTTAGGTGCCTGTTATACTAAGCAACACATTTTCCCAGTGTAAGAGGAGTGAGGGGAATACTTTATTGCCTTTTGTTGCTGATGTCTCTTTATACACAAAAGAATAGATATTGTGCTTTCTGAAAAAATCTCTCTCACTGGATTTTCAGCTTAGTTGAACAGCAACCACTTTTTAAAAGTGACTATGTCCCTATGATACCTGTCTTCTTAAGAAGACTCCTTCAGTATACACAGTGTGACTGACTTAGAGGGGAGGCTGGTAAGAAGGGAAAGTTATGATTTCTGTTATCTGGCTATACATCTGATATTCTGATGTGTAGCCAGAAAAAACCAAGAACATTACCTGGATATTGCTTTAGTTCATAGAAAATAATCAGAATTGTTAAATAAAAAATAGTGTTCTGACTTACATGCAGTGAAACCATGCAGACTTATCTTGAGATGCACAAAGCTTCTCCTCAGATAGTAGCTTCAGGAATCTTAATGTATTTTTAGGCCAGGCTTAAAGGTTTTACACTGGGATGGTGATGTCTTTTCCTGGGTTTCTCTTTTACTGTAAATCACTATTTTTAAATAGGCAGTAGTGGCTAACATAAAAGAAGTGAGTTTGTATGCATGACTTACAACCTAAAAGTGAGTATTCAGTCATGCTATATATGACAATTTTCCATAGAGAAACTTTATGTCAAAGATGGCATGTGTGAGTGTTCCGTAAGAGAAATCCATGTTTAGTGTTCAGCTGAACTCTTAGATCTTGGTAAATTGTCTTCATCTTGTGAACTTGTATTCCATCTGTGTAGTGTGTGGAGACAGGCAGCAGCTTACGGAGCTAAATGGGAATTTCACTGCTGTGAGGAGTCTCTGACATGCTGATTCTTGCACTGCCTCATTGGGAAGACTGTGACAATACATGACCAATGTAAAGAAAGACAGGTTATAACATGTGTCAGGCTTCAAAGGGCATAGTTTACATCAGTCCTGAGAAATTTAAAAAAAAATAAAAGCCAAAAATAGGAAAGATATAACTGGCTCTTACATTGCTCCTTATTTTTATCTATAATGTACACTAAGCTCACCTGAGGAATGGGCATATAGCAGTGAAACTCCTTACTGTAGACCTGGTTTATCTTCTCAGACTGTCCACAAAGGACAACTTGGAAAGAGAGAGATGTTTGTGCATGTGTTTGCAGGTCATAGATTGCTTTCTCCTCGGGTATGCTTTACAGCAATGAAGGCACAATTAACAGAATTGGTATCTTTTCCTTTTTGACACTGTTGTTGGTCCTAACTAAATGTAGCAATCCTAGAGTAACTAAATTGCTTCTTCTGCATATTTGCAATGCTTAGGAAAGCCAAGGACTACGAAGATTCTGAGTGTTAGGTATATCCATTTTGTCGGCTTTTCTCTTTCACTAGTATTATAGCTAGGGTTTGGCTTTATGGGGTGGAAGAAATGATTCCGTTCAGTCCAAAAGTTTCTGATGAGATGTCAAATCTGGGGTTTGTGAAAGTTTCTTCCTTTCTGGGTGCGCTTGGGAAAGAAGTGGGGAGTGAGAGGAGCCCACAAACCTGTATGCACCCATTTTTATACTATTTTGTTAACCAGAAAAAGTTTGCTGCCTTGGAAAATCAAAGTTAATTAGTATACTGTGTTTGAACATATAAAGTGTACATCACAGCAAGTACAGAGATTACTACTGAGCAGCACATGCCAGGTGGCTAAGAAAAGCAAGCCTGTGTCAGTTGACGTAAGTTCAGTTTACAACCATTCATATTTTCAGAGGTCTACAGACTCCCTGGACTAGTTGGTTGCCTGGGAAACTGCACTGTGTAAATTAGGGTAAGGGGAAACCATGGTTATTAGATATGTATTTTTTATAATTATTACTGTAACTTTCACAATAAACATCGAAGCCAGGACTTGACAAGCCTTTTCATGCTTGTACAGCACTGACAATAAGGTTGGGACATTCTTTTGTAAGCAATGCATAGTTGTATAGGAGGTTAAATATTAGGCAAAAATAGTTCTTTTCCAAGTGTATCAGAGTACGTGTTGTAGATATGAAATCTCTTTCTCTCAGTATTAATGGCTTGCTGCGTCTTCCTTTGTCGTGGTTTGGGCTCGACTGGCCACTGAAACGAGTGTACAGATGCTCTCTGACCTCCCTCCCTTCAGAGAAGGGATACCATCTCCCTTCAGGGAGAGGAAGAAGAGAGATAAAGAGACTTAGAGTTTAGAAGAAAACTGAACTACTTTAATCATAGAATCATAGAATCGTTAAGGTTGGAAGGGACCTTTCAGATCATCTAGTCCAACCATAATGAAAATATTAATAAAATAATAGAAAAAGAAAATAATTAAATATATATAATGTATATATAGCCAGTATCGAACTACCAGGATGACGATCATGTCACTGGCAGACACTGGGAAAGTCTGAGACTGGACTCAGTGATGGACAGGAACTGGATTCTGGATCTGG
>RSEF01000008.1:1990082-2003041 GCA_003993805.1 Himantopus leucocephalus | reverse complement strand
GATGAGAAGCTCAACATGAGCCAGCAATGTGCGCTGGCAGCCCGGAAGGCCAACAGGATCCTGGGCTGCATCAAAAGCAGCATGGCCTGCAGGGTCGAGGGAGGGGGTTCTGCCCCTCTACACTGCTGTTGTGAGACTCTACCTGGAATATTGCATCTAGCTCTGGATGGACCTGTTGGAACAGGTCCAGAGGAGGGCCATGAAGATGTTCAGAGGGCTGGAGCACCTCTCCTATGAAGACAGGCTGAGAGAGTTGAGGCTGTTCAGCCTGGAGAAGAGAAGGCGCCAGGGAGAACTTATAGCAGCCTTCCAGTATCTGAAGGGGGCCTACAAGAAAGCTGGAGAGGAACTATTTACAAGGGCAAGTAGTGATAGGAGAAGGGGTAATGGCTTCAAACTGGAAAAGGAGAAATTTAGAATAGATATTAGGAAGAAATTTTTCACTATGAGTGTGGTGAGGCACTGGAACAAATTGCCCAGGGAAGTTGTGCATGCCCCATCCCTGGAAGTGTTCAAGGCCAGGCTGGACGGGGCTTTGAGCAACCTGGTCTAGTGGGAGGTGTCCCTGCCCATGGCAAGGGAGCTGGAACTAGATAATCTTTAAAGGTCCCTTCAAACCTAAACCATTCTATGGTAATTCAGAAACAGTCAGGTCTTATCACTCTGGGAGCAGATCACTGTCTTAAAAATATGCTGTTAATTTCAGAGAGCTCAGTTAGTTAGAACAGGCTTAACTGAAAAGTAAAATTACTGAAAAGATAATTGGTTCTGTTTTACCTCAAGACAGGATGGCCCTATATGCAGAGTCGAGTGCTGGAGGAAAAGTTGAATCCCTCTCTCCTAAACCTGGTATAATTGGAAAAGCCAAGGGAGAGTAAGGATTGCCTGAACTCTTATAGCTCTAATGATTTTTTATCCTGTAGGTGTCCACTCTTGTCTTAGCACTTGTACTTCCCAAGAGCATGAGCTTAAATTTTTATAGCAGACAGATTTACTTAATATGTGGTAAAGCACAGAGCATCAACTTTTGAAATTGTTAAAATAGAATACTTATACCGGGCACTCAAGACACTGAAACTTGATTTGCATACCATTTCAAATGAGAGTTTTGAAATACGCTAAGAGCATAAGATCCTAGAATCTCCTCTAAAAAAAAGAATAAACCAAAATCATGTTGAAATACTAAACAATGCCTCCTACTTTGGCCCATCAACAAGACAAAACTTAATTGTTTTTTCAGACCCTGATTCCTTGGGAGACACTAAGTAGGACATCATTTGCATTGAAAAGGATGGAGAAAATTAAGGCAAACATAGATCCTAGTTGAAACTAGATACTCATGCAGAGACAGTGAAAGCTCAAGTAAAAATGAGTCAGGGAATTTCTTCCCTATGCAAGTGCCTCACAAGGCACTTCTTCCAAAACATAACTGTCAGGATTTTTTTTACAAGAGCAGCCATGACGCTGTCTGGACAGCAGTGGGCAGATCCAGTATCTGAACACGTGCTCCCATACGCTGTTTCCATGTCTGGTTCTCCAAGATGCGGTATGCGTGGTCAGACCAGATTTCATGTCTGCTATCCCTTTCTTGGCCTTGACATGCGGCTGCTGGCACTCTGGATTTCCTCATGGCTGGGATGGCTCCCTCAGAGGCCACCTGCCTGCTTGGTTGCGATGTCCCAAGCTGTGCTTAGCACTGCCTTTGCTCTCAGGAGAGCTGCAGATTTCCCAGAGCTCATTCTTGTTTCTTGTCTGTCCACTTCTCCTCCTGCCAGGCTGTTGTTTTTAGCAGTGAACTGAATTCTTTGGCTCAAAACCTTTAAAACTGACTCTACAGTGTCAGTTTTGGACTAACAGTAAGAGAAACTGCAGTTTTTATATTTGTGCATGTGCAGCAGAAGTCCCAGACTCTACTCAGACGAGTTTCTATGAAGAAACTCACCGAAAAGCTAATGGCTTTTCTGGTTGTAAATCCATCCTTTTTCTGGGGTTAAGCCATTCAGTAACTGTGGGCACTGATGTCTCTTTTGGGGTTTTCCAGACATGGTCTCTGCCTGAGTGTCAAGCTGCTGTTACAGAATGAATGCTCCAATCCATACTAAAGATTATTTTCAAAATTGAATGGAATTGTGGAATTGAGAACTTGACGTGAGCATAGTCTCCAAACTGTCACACCTGTATACAAGAAGTAATAACACAGGACACACTGCAGTCTTCTGGACTGGCTGAGTTTATTTTTACCTCTGTAATTGGGATAAGTTAGGGAAATTGGGTATTCATTGCCACTCAGCTTCCTCCTCAGCTCCCTGGAGGTAAAGATTTACTTCACTTGGCTGTTATTTTACTATATTTACTTACTTTCTGTATCCTCTTTTTTTTTTTTTTTGTCTAAAATGGACTTTTTTCCCCCCTTCATTTAGGAAAGTTATTAAAAAAAAAAAAAAAATCACGAAACTCTGTTTTGTTAGTTAAGTGTTGAATCTGGACTCTTCTATCTAGTTCTACCAGTGGTCTAGAGTGTTCCTCAACAGAGCACTTAGCAATGTGACTAATCTGTTACATACAGGGTTTTTTGTTCTCCCTATGGGAAATTTGTATAAACATTGCAATGCTTTCCTGTGGTAAAATGTTGTTTATGTTTCTAAATGTTTGTTATTTGTGGGTGTGTTAGAAAAGGTGGCTTTGAGAGGAGAGCTGGCTTGCTTCCTTGGTTATTCTGGGAATTCATTCCAGGGCTACTATTGTTGTCCTCTGAGGAACCTCATTTGCTATCCAAATAGTCTTTATTACTGAACATAGTTACTGACATTACAAAATACAGTTGTTTGTGATTTTTAGAGATTTTTTTAAAACTGTGTTTTAAGATCCAGGTCCAATGGGTGTTTTCAAGACAAGGTCTGACAACTTTTGGATAGTCTGGTGTTTCCATGGATCTTTATTGGAACACCACTCACAATAGCCCATGGACAACAGCAAATGGCAAGTTAAAGACTGGTCTTGACTCATAAAGTAATTGTCTAAAGGTAGTCAAAAAAAGTGAGTTGTGACTTAGTAGTAGAAGTGGCTTCAGCAAACTGGAGATATATCAGTGTAATCCTTTGAATACGTCAAAACAGTTATTGAAAAGATGCCCATCAAACTTAACTCCAGGTGCCATGTTTGTTTTTTGAAATCTGTATTCTAGCTTTTGAGACAGTTATATTGTATATTTTCTTCGTCTTTGATGTAACTCATAAAGGAAAACTGCTTTTTGCTTTCAGAAAAAAAGGTTCTTCAGAGATAAATGTGCCTTAAATATTAGCAGTTTAATTAAGTACAAGTTATACACAGCTTTGTTGTCCTTTTAAGCAGAATCTCAATTTATGATGGAGAATTTCAGAACTGCTTTAAAGGTTCATTTTCTAGTGCTGTGCTTTTTCTCTTAAGGATTTGTTACAATGTATCTCTGGGCAGGTATCGACAGGTCTTATTCCAGCTTGCTCAATCTCTTTATATCGTATTACTAATTCTAACATATGCTTATGATGGGGCAGATATCTCTAGGAAATTTTTTTCTCTGAAAAAATGCAATATATTGTGCTTTTAAGGAATAAGATTCCAACACCGGAGAAAAAACTCTCATAAATGATTACTTGTACTTGGAGCACATGTAGAGTAGCCATAGTGCTGTGAATCAGCTATGCTGATTATAGGGAAATGAGAAACTTAACATGAAATAACGTATTCTGCTGAAGAAGAATACAGGGATATCTTATGTCTCTTAAGTTCTGAATAAAAAACCACCTGATTAAAAAAAAACAGTATATCTTTCAGCCTACTGAATTGCTGTCTGGAAGCACTTATATTAATTTTTAGCTACGTAAACAGCAGTTATTAGCATTCACAGTCAGTTTTATCCAAGAGATGTATTCTCTGGCAGACCTGTACCAATAAAACTCTGCTTCAACTACGTTTTATATTCTGCTTAAACATGTCCCAACTGCTTGGAGTATCTTATCTCTTGTTCCTAAAATGCTTTTCAGATTACCCTATTTTTCACCTCCCTTATTTTGGAGTATCATAATTCATTCCTTAAAGAAGCAAGGGTTGAGTCTGCTTGAGTCTCAATCAGGGTCAAACGTTAGCTAGCATCTACTTAACCAAAAGCTCATTTTTTATCTTGATTTAATTGTAGAAATGGAACAATGGGATAATCCAATCTACTCACTATTCTAAATAATTCAAGTCACTTTATTCACATTCCTAAGAAGTGACTGTCATCAGTCTGGGATTTGAAATAGCAAGTATTGCTTTATGCTTAACAAAACACAGATAACTGACAGCCCCTGCAAACAGGGAATGGTTCATTTTGTGATGCAAAACAGATAGCTTGGTTGGGAATAATATTGTGTATCTATATGCAGGATTAAATCCCAGACAGAAAGCACAGGCAGATGAAAAGATTGTATTGCTGGTCTCTTTCTTGCAGTAAAACTGAATATTTCACAGCCCTCAAGAGAGTAAGGCAAGTGACTGGTTAATACATTGGCTGTGTTTGACGTACCTTATAACTATTTTTGAACTTTCAGCTGCCTTCTTTAAACACAAGCAGATTGTTGCTGTGATTGAATATCTTTCCCTAGTAAGAATCGCGTGACAGGAGATTTACATGTTACAGAGCAGTATGCCTCCAACATAGGTAAGCAATATTCCTGACATCATTGATAATCAAAGTGCTCAGGAGCTAGGCAGTTGTCTTCAGCAAAGACTGTCTTCATCCCTTTCACCAATTATCGGAAAGGCTTGGTTTCAGTGGGCTTTTTTGTTTTGTTTTTTAATATATTTTTTTGAAATAGTTTGACACGCACATTTTGAGGAGCTGAGATTTGCATTCCTAGAGTTTGTGATCCACAGAGATAACTCTGATAGCCAAAGTAATCAGATGATGCTTGGGAGCCTATTAGTCCAGCTCTTTGCTATCGCACTGTATCACAATGGTGTGTTCTTCAGTATCTGCCATTTGTAAACCTGCCAGCGTCTTAGTGCATGAAACGTCAGTAAAACATTTCTGGGGATGCTGCCAAAGGGAACCGCTTCCTGCATTCAGCCCTTTTCCTCCTCTCTGGCTGGTGCTTTCTGAGATCACTGCTGGAGATGAGCCCAAGCGATACATTCATCTCTGTGCCCAGCGTGGAGGGAGGCACATATGTAGGGCAGTTTTACTTGTCCAAATAATTTCCAGATGGGTGGGTAGCAGTGTTTTGCACGTCATTCTTCTGGGCTAAGATACTCATTAGCTAACTGATCCAACAGCAACTACTTAACGTGCGAACCCCCCCAAAAGGAACTGCTAAACTGGTGGGTTGAGTGAACTCCCACTGATGTTATACAGAAAATGCTTTGAAAAACTTTTCAGAGCTCTAAGGAGTTAAAAAGCAATCTATGCCTTTTGAAAGCTGCACTGAAGGGGAATATGATATTTTTGTATTCTTATGGTGAAAAATTATACTTGAAGAGATGTTTAAACTTGGAAACAACATGCAGGAGGGAGAGCAGGCGGCAGGTAGACTCTGAAGAACAGCTGTGGGTACCTCAGCAAAACTCCTGTTGGTGGCAGGAGCCTTTTTGCTGGTGGGTGAAGCACCTTCTGCCTTGAGCCAGCCCCTGACTGAGAGATGCTCCCAGTTAAGTATGGCTGATCACATTCAGAGTTTTTTTGGTTTAAAGTATAACTGTCCAAAGCTACAGACAAATACTAACCTTTCAATCAACTGTTTTATTAGATTGTAAACCCCAAAGTTCATAGAATCACAGAATAATTTAGTGTGGAATGGTCTCTGGAGGTCACCTGGCTCATTTTCCAGTCAAATTTTGAGTGCTCTAAAGATGGGTATTTCACAACCCCTCAGGTCTTTTCCATTGTTTACCTTATCGTGAAAAAAATTACTTCAACCACAGTTGCATTACCACAAAAGTGCAGCATTCCCACATTAATCCGTTCTAGTCCCCTTCCCTGTCACCCAGGAAGTTAAACAGGCAAGCTAACGGGGGGAGTAAAGGAGCCTTGCAATGGGACTGTAACTTGGGCTCAGGAGGATAATAGGTCATATGCACTCTCTCTTTCTTATTTCAGTACAGGATGTTTCTTATCTCATATAGCTCCACATTAGGTGTTTGCATTTTCTTGTTTAAGTCACTGTAAGTGAATACCTGCATCAAGATTCCTAAATTCTCCATTAAAAACAAACAAACAACACACCCCCCCAAAAAAAACCCACCCCACACCTATTCTGCATTGGAGGAGTAAAAAAGAGGAGCTTTTAAGAAAGCAAAATAATTTGCTTTTGAAGTGATTACATTTTAGATATCTTCAATTACTAGGGATTTGATACGTATTTTTTTTAAAAAAATTTGTCTTGAAAGCCAAATTTTTAGTGTTGAGAATCTGGCAAACACATTAAAAAAAAAAAAAAATGAACAACTTACACATGTATACATGCAGCAGTATTTGCATAACGTTCTGTTAGAGAGATGCAATAGCAACAGCTGAATTTAGGTGACCAGGATGGCTCCAGCCATATGTATTTCCTAAAGAGCTGGAATGCCTTTGTCAGAAAGCATAGGATGACTCCAGGATAGACAGTACGGTGTGTGGAATAGCATCATAATGGAAAAATCTGACCAGGTCTTAAATGATTTATGTGGTTTTAGCTCTTTTCTTATTTCATTTATTTAACTTAACTGGAGGTTAATTAAAACCTTTTTTTTTTCTACTAAGATGGTTGAGGTACCTACATGACAATTCTATATAGTCATAGACAAGCGTTGAACGCTTTCTGCAATGATTAAGAAAAATAATATTGTTTAGAATAACTTAACTATAAGAAACAACTATACCATTTTCTTAAAATCTTAATTATGCAAAGTGTAATTGTTTTTTCGTAGCCAATTCAAAGTTTCCATTCTTGCTGCTGAGGGGTCAAAAGTGAAATATTTAAGCCTACAGAGAACGTTCAGGTTTCGGGAGGGGAAGACTTTAATATGGGGATGAAAACCTAGAGTGGTGTTATTTGTCTCACTAGAAAACGTGACACCTTTGAACTTGTTACTAAAAGGCCTGGAAATTTGACTTAATATTGCAAAGCAAACAAGAAACACATCTTTCCCAGATTTTTCATTTCTGCTCAGAAATAGGGGCTTGCTGATGACAACCGTTTCTCTCTGAGTGAGTGTGTAATAATTTTCAAACCAGTTGTGTGAGCCTGGTAACCACATCAATCAAGGTACTTGAAAAGGAAGCCACCCACATTTACTGAAGTGCATGATGAGATATGGAGGTTACGAATGAGTCTGAAGTCCAATCTGGAAAACAAGAAGCTTATTTTTTTTTTTAAGGTAACCGGAATCTGGAGCACCGAATGCAAACGTCTAACTTTTGTGCCCACAATTGCCATTTGTATGATTATTTAGAGGCTTTTTGGCGAACTGAAACTGAGCACACCTGGAATCTATGAATCTTGGTGGATAGATACACAGTATGCATCAAAGTTAACAGTGTTAACCTCTGCAACAGACTCACTGGAGTTACTGTGTGTACTGGCCTTCCTGTTTGCTGAACTAAATGGATGATCTGCAGAGACTTGCAGAGGTTTGGTTGGTTTTCCTGAAAGGCTGGAATAGTATTAAAGGTTTCCAGACAAAACCCGGTCAAAGGAGGTAGGCAGCGGTACTGGGTTGAAGACTGCCTCTCCTGTCTGTAGCAACGGAGAGAGGAACCTGCTGGGCTGACCACAGGAACAGTGCCCACCATGTTTTTTTCTCCTGATGGCAAAAGGCTTCATCAGGTGGGATGGTACCTGTTGTTATAAGATATATCCTTGCCTGCTCCATTCTCTGGTGACCTCTGCCTCTCTGACACAGTCTTGCCATGGTCCCCTCATGGCACTAAAGACAAGCTGGAGCCCTGGCTGTGGATCTTCGCTCCCTCACTGCCAGCCTGCCCTGGACACCAATCCTGGCCGCGCTGTAGAGCGGTGGTGCAAGGGAAGCAGGCAAGAGATGTTACTTGTGGCGGGAGGGTAGAGATAGGTCTGGACATTGACAACACACACTAGCACTTTGCTTGAAACTCAGACTGAAATTATTTTTTTTTCTGCCAGATTTTTAAAAAGTTACTAACTTTTTTTAATGACTAGATGATTCTTATTTTTTTTAAACTATCGTATTTGTCAAAACATCAGTCTCTTCTGCCTACTGTCAGCCTCTTCAGGGGGGGTCACTCCTGTTAGTGAGAGAAAATATAGGAAATCCTTCATGGCTGTTAGATGAAGGTGGGTTTTGTCTGTTTTAGCTGGTGGCCTTAACTTGCTTGTTTTTCTGTCTGGTTTCTGCAAAAACTTCACGGTAACTGTGATCCCGGGCACTCTGTGCTTAACAGCCAGAGTGTAATAACTTGATCAGAATGCAGAGTAAAATCTGCGTAATCACTTATACAAAGCACACTTTTGTGAACTGCATTTCTGTGAGGGTGAAAATCAAAGTGGGAGCTTTACTGCAGTTTTTGTGTTCAGTGGAGGAAAAACTCACTTCTTGCTAATATTCAGCACTCTTGTCTCCTTGATGATGCCTCCCAACTCTTTTATATTAAAGCATTCTTTCTCNTATATTCAAGTATTCTTCCTTCACCTTTCCATATTTTCTGGTGTCCCTCCTGTCCGTACCTGAATATCCTGCGATTTGGGCAGCGGCAGGGAGAAGTCCCAGCTCTTGTATAGGTGCCATTGATGAAGCACCATGTTCAAATGCCAGCATCTCTGCCACAGGTTTACCACCACGGCACTAATGGCATCTCAGCTGATTTATTTTTGCTCATGGCTTGCTGCAAGCTTTTCCATGAGCTGCAAGGAAAACTGACTTTATGTATGTGATTTTTAACAAGTTCCTTGGCTTGTTATTCATGTTATCTGAAGAAAACTGGATGAGTGGCAAGAAGTACAGCAGCAGGTACCAAGGTACGTGCAGAGAGTCCTGGAGCTGCCCCGGCCGACTCGGTGGCAGCCTGCCTTGGTGGGGGTGGCTGGAGACCGCCCTCCCTCTCCCCTGCAGCAGCTGAGTCACAGCTGGGTCTGAGATGTATGAACAGGCTGGTGAGAGTTACTCTGTTTGGAAAGACCTGTCGCTACCGATTTCAGAAAGGATACAGTCTGAGGTATTTAAAAACTCTATAATTAAATAAAATCCCCAGTGAACAATCCATTTTTAGATTATTAAAATAAGTATATTTTGCTTATGTAATCAATCCTAGGACAATAAATACTTCTTCATTCATCCCATCCAATTTACTTCAGTAGTTAGTGTGGAATAGAAATTGTGTTGTCAATATAATTACCATATCACACCTTTAGGTGCAGTTTCATCTACTTTTTTATTTATTTAAAACCATGGTTCAGTTTTCCTTCTTTTAACTCTGTACTCATTTTTTTCCTAATTAAAAAGTATGTTGTTGAGACTAACCTGGAGTTCCATAAATCAATAACTCTACAAAGAAAAAGAGAACAAATTGTACCTCTTCTTTGCATAATAGACAAGATCTAAAATGAATTCCTTGGGTTAATGAGGGTCCGCAGGGTTGTTTGTGAGGATATACAGCCTTTTGTGACCCCAGTATGTTACTGATTGAAAAATACTGCTCAGAGCCAAAGAAAAGGTGAAAAAATCAGGTGCAAGCTGGTTGGGGGACTCAGTATACTGAAGCTTTTAGTTTGAGTGCATTGATTTTTGGCTGCCTGCGTTGAGCTCCAGCATAAGCTGAGGATACAAATTCAGATTTACCCTTGCTTTGAGGTTCAAACTCTGTTCTAATCTCAGCTGGGGATTTGGCTAAGATGCAGCTGAGTTCCCAAGTTTCTGTCACACTGACATGAGGTTATCTTTTTCTTTCTCAGAAAGAGAACAGTGCTCCCCAGAGGGAAGGAAACACAAACACCCTGAAACGTGCAGGGGGTTATGCAGCTCTGTTAACTTAGAAGAGATCTGAATCTCAGGCGAGACAATCATGGGGTCAAAAAATGCTAGGAACAGGCAGTTACAACAACATTAAAATGTCTCATATTTCCTATTCTGTTTCTGCTCCATTAGCTTTATCTTCTCATTTCAGGTAATTAGCTTCCTCGTTCTCTTACTACCTTGCTGTGAATCAGTAATCTGGCTGGAGGAGTACAGGGCACTGCCACAGGTGCCCATGCCTGCACAGAGAGGAAAAAGGACAGGAGGAACCTCGCTTTTGCTGGAGTGCGGAGCTGTAGCAGCTCTGTGCAAATTGGATTGCTTTAGGAAGCTTGTCGTGTGACTGCAGTTGGATGCACTTTTGTGGAGATGGAAAGAGGTGGATTCAAGGCAGAAGGGAAGGCCTCTTTCCTCCCCATCCAGTGTAAAATTTCCTATTCCAAAACAGCAGGAAACTGGTGCTATTCAGAGTTCAATTGAGGATGGACAAAAAAAAATGTTTTTTTCCTAAGCTTTATTCTTGATAATGAATTATGTTATCTGAAATTTACGTGAACTATTTACCAAGGAAAGGTCATAAACTACTGAAAAAGGCCTTCTAATATAAAATTTAAATGATCTATTAGCACATTTCACCTAACATGTGACAAAAATTACAGTGCAGATCAAACACTCCTGCTTTTTTTCCTGTTTAATAAGCATCTTGAATATTGCAAGAGAAGAGATGATCTAATTTAGGGAGATGTTTTGAAGGAAGAAAAGTCCAATGGTCAAGTGAAGTAGGAGTTTTCTAATTTACAATACAGTGAAACTTGGGCCACTCTTGCTTCTCTGTGCTCCAAGACTCTACTTGGAAAGGCATCTACTTATAGTACAATTGCTGCAACCTGTGAGGTTCTTGTTGCTAGTGCTGTGATACCACCTCTCTCATCAGTGCAGTGTGTTTCTGGGAGTTTAGAAGCAGACAGGCTTCTTCATTGGCTGAAACATAAATTACATTATCACTTCCATCAAGACTTGAGCATACCAGCTGCTCCGTGTTTATGAGTACGGATGGATACTGGGAAGTTACCTGACAATGTGGGATGAAAACTATTGGCCTGATTTATGAAAGAAATCAAAATTTTGATCTTGTGTGTATTCCTGTCTTCTGTATATGCTGGAAGACTTTCACCATAGAGGTCCAGGCCAGGCCCTGATGAGGTGGCACAAGGGAGCAATAGGTTGCTCCAAACTGACAAAGCAGAGTGAAACCTGCCCTCTTGGTTTCTGAGGCAGGAGGCAGAGCTGCAGTGGGGTGGAGAGCAGGGACTGCCCAGGTTCTTCAGCCAAGCCCTGGGGCAGAAGAGGAGTTGCCTCCATCATTGCCCTGCAGTCTCCTGAGGCCAAGTCTGCTCTTCCAAACTTCCCATGGGAAGCTCTCCTTACCTGCTATGACTCTTTCTGAACCTTTTTGCATGAAAAGGTTGGGAACTGCTGATGAAGAGCTGCTAATGGGCATTCCCGAGCGTAATGATTAAGGAAGACTTTAGGAAATAAATCTGGTCTTCAACAATTCCCTATTTCAGCTTAGAGCAAGGAAAAGGCCACACAGGAAGCTACCTAAAGAAACGATACATTAAATAAAAGCATTTTGTGCATGAAAGGCAGACATTTTGGTTAGCTTTGGAAGATATAAATCAGTGTAGCTAAGTAACATCTACACGACCACACTGGACATTGGTCTTAAGAACTGAGTGTACAATCCTGAACATATGTGGAAAATATGCTGTGTTTTCTCCATGGATGTATTCCTTTTCAGACCATGAATCCTGAAGTAGGAAAGGTAAGTGACATGCCATTCCAGAATTACGTATTGTGTATTTCCAGAAATTTTCACTTTCTTTTTAACTGAGGGTAACTGACTTTTCCAAACAACTGAGTAACTTGTGTAATTATTTTATTCTTAATCGGTATAGATTAAATATGAAACATACTTTTCAAAACAATAGCTGGTTTTAATTAATTTTGGTTGAGGAGATGTAATTCTGTAAATAATGGCTATGATTTCATGTCATACTTTGGTGCAGTGTTCCCCCAGAGAGGAAGTAGAAAAACTATGTCCTCATTGGGCCTTGCGTTTATTTCCTGCCCTTACTGTTGTGCCACCATAACGCTGTAGGACAGTCTCCCTGTTGCCATTTCTTGTAGTCAGTGAACATGAAAAGTATTGTTATGCTAATGGTCCTTTCACCATAATTTCTCTGAGGATTACAGCAGCAAATGATGCCCCCTGTTACCTCCTATGAATGAAACACACCTTTAAAACAAGTGCCGCTTCCCCTTTTGGCCATCTAACTTGCCCTTAGCTATTTCTAAAGGGAACAGCATAGTAATTATTCACTTTATTCATTATCATAAAAATCTAACTTGTCAAAAGAAACATGATTAGTACCTTTTCTTTAAATGGAAAGAATTCTCATAAGATGCTGTGCAAATGAAATTGTACATAAAAACATGTCAAAAAAACCCCGTTAATCATGTCAAAGATCAGCTCTGAGTGAATAGGAGTGATGAGATGAGGAAACGATGCGTGCAATGAACCTTGAGTCACAGAGGATGTCTGCGTTGCACTGGGCTGTCAAACTGGTTTCAGTCTTAACATCATGTAGAACAGCCTGTAGCCAGAGTCTGAGACCTTAAAACCAGAATGACTTACAAACGCAGGTTTTGCTTTTACAAGGGCTGGGATCCAGCCCCTCTTCTGGTGCTGTTTGTCTCCTAAGGGGCTTTGTGCAGTGCCCCTTGCAGGGTGTCTGGGCTCTGTGGGGTCTGGGGAAGATGGACATGGACAGGGTACTTTGGTGGGAGGAGCTGGCAGGTGTGCCACTGCGCAGGCAGCTTTGGGAATGGGGAGGTTGCAGTATGGGTGAGGTTTGAGGTAAAACAGGAACAATTTTCTGTTCAGTAACTTCACTTTTTAGCTAGGCCTCTTC
>RSEF01000008.1:1979276-1989982 GCA_003993805.1 Himantopus leucocephalus | reverse complement strand
ACCTGGTCTAGTGGAAGGTGTCCCTGCCCATGGCGGGGGGTTTGGAACTAGCTGATCTTTAACATCCGTTCCAGCCCAAAGTATTCTAGAATTCTATGAAAAGGGTGTTGGTATTTGAACCTGAAAATCTGCTTCACAACAATTAACCTGTGGCCTGGTGACCACTCACTGGAATGCTCTGCGCTCTAAGGTGTCTTCACTTAGCACAGCATCACTTCAAGATTGCTAGATTCCCATTAACAGCATTATAAGGTCCACACTGTGGATATTTCAGGTTGATGTAAACAATTCATTACATGTGATGTCCGGCAAAGTGTGCTATATTGCAGAACACAGAAATATTTTCTTTTTAAAAGCTCAAAACAAAAACGGTAAAATGCTTTTATAAAAATTACCTTGGTTACACAGAAGATTTCTGGTCTACCATCTTTGTTTGATTCAGTAGTTAAACTTTATGGCTCAATATCCTAAATGATCCTACTTCAGGCTTTTACACAACCATAAATACAGATCAGCGTATCGGAGAGCACATAACATTTGTTTGTTCTGTTTTGTGTACAGTCACAAAACTTTGTATTAATAAACTAAAATATTAATTATAAATTTGCTCCAGAGGCACCCATGGGCCTTTACTGTGGAGCCACACAGTCTGATTAAATGTAAGAATGTATATTATATTTATATTTTTATTCTCAAATGGCTACAGATCCAGCAGGTTTCCCCTAACAGGATAGCTCTGAACTCCTATAATTCAGCCCTGACTTGTTTGGATCAATGACAGATATGTTCAACTCAACACATATCTCAATCACCTAACCTGCACAAGAAAGATACCATCTATATGCTGATAACTTATACAATATAGGCTTTCACTAGGCTTGGGGTTTTTTGGTCATAAAATCTAATTATATATTAGGATTTAAGGAAAATCTGTTAGTATTGTTGTCACATAACTACTTGAGTTTACTTTTCCATAGTGACAAATCATAGTTTTCTTGTACTAGGGAGTCAGGGATGTGTTGTATGTCACACGCAGCAAGTTCTCCTTGAGACATCTACCTCCTCCCAAAAGCTCTACAAGGAGGTTACGTATCTTTGTGTTCATAGTCTCCCAAAGTATCACCTTTTCTTTCCAGTTAAATATGCATTCTACCAGGCTTGACTATACTGTATTGCACTGAAAATATATCAAGGTAGTTGCACAAATGTTTGTTCCCAAAAAGTTTACTTGAAGTTCATATATATCAGACAACCTAGGTACGAACACAGACAGAAGTGCAACCCCTTTCTTAACACTTTTTGTTGTAGATCATTCTAGAAATACCTTATTTGCTCTATCTAATTATTTCCACGGTACTTCTAAGGTAGCTAAGTATGTGTTATCAGTGAAATTTGGATTAAATATACAGCAGTTGAAGTACAACCTTTAATTATGAAACACCTCATATATGTGAGCATGGGAGAGAATGCAAAGCAACCAGAAAGACATAACTCACTAACTTTTAGTCACTTCCCAAAAATGAAGCTTTGTTTTGCAATGAAGTTGGGATCAGAACAGAGTTGAGACCTGGAGCTGAATTCTTCCTGAAGTTTAGCATTACTTAAATTCTAAATTATTTTTGGATTTTTCCTTTATTGCATAAAAATTAGCCTTCTAAATTACGATGTTTTCAGAATTAATCAATTTCACTTTACTGAACAGGAAATTGCTATCTGGAAAAACTGTGAAGCCATTTCAACCCTTCCCCCCTCCCCTGGCTCACTTACTGAGGGGGAATTTGGTTTTGTTTGGGTTTTTTAAACATCATGAAAAAAATTTCTTCTTAGCACCGATAAAACCACGAAAAAACACACCCACAAAAACAAAAAAATAAACAACCCACACCTTAAGAATAAAAAGACAAAAAACCAAAAAAAAAAAAAAAAAAAANAAAAAGAGAAGACATAAACCCAAAAAAAAGGCAACTGAGAACAAACTCTGTGTCTCTCATATCCACCGAAATCACCGTGGGCCAGATTCAACAAAAGACTGAAGGACTTAAAAGGTAAGTGCTTCAGGGCTTTTCTTTTCAGTGTCTGAGGGTGATGGGAAGGTAGCAGGTCACATTATGGGCTGTGCAATCCTGTGCAGAGCAGTAGGAGAGCAGATGCCTCGCACAGGGCTTGCAGCAGCCAGGCTGATGAGCAGGAAGCTACCAAAAACATACCGCTCGCTAATCGTTGGGAAACAAAGGGGAGAGCACTTTCAACCCTTCAGCTGATCTGCCCAGGACCACAACAAATGCAACCAGCTTCTTTTCCCATGCTCTGGAGCAGTGTAAGAGCTGGGGTCTTGCCTGCAAAGAGCTGGGTCCGATGCCTGCGTTCCTCTCCCCATCCAGCACCCTGCACCCCAGCCCGGCTCGGGCTGCGCAGGGACGTGCTGTGGCACCAGCCTCATCGGCCTGTGGATCGGCCAACACGGTGTGCAGTGAAGCCTTCTGGGGCTTCAATCCTCTTGAGCTCAGATGTAGCGCAAGCTGCAACCTCTGCCCAGGACAGGGATGCTATGGGCTACGCACAGACACACGACTACTGAATACCCTTGAGAACACCGCAGCTCAACCAGGAGAGCTAAGTAAAATCTAGGGATTTCAGGACAGGGAGCAACTAGGGCCTAAATTCAAACTTACAGTCCTAAAAACCCATCTTCAGTTATTCCCTCATCTCCAAATTCAGTCCCAGAAGTGGCTGCTCAGATCTTTCCTGGCACTGGTCCCAAGGGCCAGAGTCTAATCGCCTTTACTCACCTTGACAATATTTTTCACAAGGGAAGCCCACTAATATTTAGACTATCTGCAGAGGAAAGCATTGCTCAAAGTGAGCAATGGTGGCAGAATCTATTCCAGGGGAAGGAAAAAAAAAAAAAAGAAAGAAAAAAAAAAGCAATTGCAAACCCTGTGGAAAACTTAACATGGGCATTTTTTAGCATCAGAAAATTCTGGAGGCTTCCAAATAAACTCATAATTCAACAGCATTTGAGAGACAGCAATGCATCACTAATAGATTTTTAGTAGGTTATATCCTTGAAAGAAGGTAGATGGTATAGCAGACAAAATAAAGTTGTGGGTGTCCTAATACATTGCAAGTGGTTTGTCACCTACAGCACTGCATTCTTTAAAGATATCTAACACACACACACACACACACAATCTCTCAAGTGAATTTATTGACTAAAACCAGTTCCACAGAACCAATTAGTATCTTACACAGGCTGCCCTGCAAGGCTTATGAGGCCATCCATCACTTGTCCATTTAACTATTTAGCATTTGTTCCAGCAATTTGTCACACTGTCAGAACGGTAGCATTTCAGAATAGGAGTTTTTGGTTGAAAGAAATCTAACTCAGATAGTGCAGATATTTCTTTTTTAATAAGACTTACACAAGATTTATGTTTCTATTATTTTTAACCTTAAGCATCTTGTCTGAAAGGTGAGGTTAATTCTTTGTATTTCAAAGGTTCCACATTCAAACCAATTGTTTAATATGAGAATTTAAAAATATCACGCAAAATGGAATTACTTCAAACTTCAACAATTCAGTTCTGACATCATAGAGTACCTTATCTTACAGCTGCAGTGCTTACATTTTTATCCCTTTTCCCATCTAGTCATTTGCTTTTACATTCAATTTCTGGTGACTTTCTTAATTTCACAGCACCAAATGAATCACAAAAAAATTACCTTTCCATTGAATGAAAGGCAAAGTATCAACGTAACATTACCATGTCTGTTCCTAAGGTATTTTAGATTTTTCAGGCTGTGTACATCTAAAGGGAAAGAAAAAGGGTTGCTGCAGAGATTCAATTACACACCTCCAGATATTTATAAATATAAATTAAGACAAATGTACAAAAAATAAAATGCAAAAGAAATATTTCAAGTTCAGCTATCTCTAACAGAGTATTTCATATCTATAACACAGGTACTGGGAACCATTTCAAAAGGCTGGCACTCGCTTTAAAGCACATCCAGAACATTTTGCCTGAACAACGTGTAGGAATTAGACTAACACAATTTCTACATTAAATGAAAACAGCTACAATGAGTATATCAGGCAACCTGTTAACACCTTGTCAGAGAACTCTTGCAGTCCTATCGCACGCAGTTGTACGTCCACGCACCTGCTATTCTGCCACTTCACAGATTCCACCAAAATGAATAGGTGTTATTCAATAACCTTTAGATTTGTTTATTGTTTCAGAAGCAGGACTCAGTTTTTAATGGTGAGAGCATGCAGATCAGAGGTCTGCTTTCCTGATACCCTGCAGAGTTTCCCGATTTAGACTTCTTATAAAGCTGTTGCAGCAAAGCAGCCTGGGAATCAAATGCCATCTCTGCATCTGAATGCTGGTAAGCAGCTCCCATGGCATTTCTCCCTGACTCTCAGTGTGCGTCTGTCACTAAGCTCACTCCCAGAGATAAAACAGCAAATGTGAACTCCTGCGGGAGAGAGAGTTGAGTAAAAACCTTTCTTGAAGCCCTGAGAACGTTACAGCTCAGTCAATCATCAGGCCTTCAATCAGTGTGCCCATCTCACCTTGTATACAGTGTATGAGTGTTAGGTAGGTGTACCCAAATATTTAATATATTCAGAGCAAAGTGAATACGTGCAAAAGGCTTAGCAGATTTCACTAGGTAATACAGATTGTCATTGCTCAACACCTGCCCCCCCCCCCGCCAAATCCCACCTCTGCTTTGCTGAGTAATCTTAGTGTTAAGCACCTCACAGTTTTGAAGTATATATTTTATTTTTCTTTACCCATTTGTTTCTATAATTAATAGTTTCATTCAATTATATTGGTATCTGCTAAATATCACTGTTTTATTAATCTTTCTGTAGAGGAGGCACCTTCCTTAGATCTACATTACTGTGCTTACACAAAAAAATATATTATTTCCAGTTACAGTCAGAATACCATAGCAATTCTTTCAATACCAGAGAGGCAAAAGGGTAGAAGGAAAGAACCTGAAGGACAGACCATCAGCTAACAAGAGTCAAGGAGTCGGTGCCAGGCAGACGCAGCCAAAAGGCCCAGTTAGAAGAGGAGATGATGCACAGGCATGCGGGGATGCCGAGCCTAGCAAGCAAAAACATGCACCTGCAGATCTTGGGTCAGTGTAACAGCTATTTACTTATCTTTGGAAGAGGGTTTGCTTGCTTGCTTGCTTGCTTTTTTGAATACATGTCCAACATTAAAAAGCATAAAACAAACTTGGAAAACGATTCCAGCCACAGACACACGTGGAAAAAAAAAAATACCCTGAGAACAAAACTTTTCTGGTCTTACACACAGACCTGTGGGCAGAACTGCCCACAACCAGCAATCCGTCAGTTCATCTAACCTCTGTCTATAGGGAGAACTTGAAAACCTCTCAGTAACAGGATTGCCAAAGAGAGCCAGCAACAAATACCGCGGGCTGCCTTGGGCCTAGAGACAGTGGCAGTTCTTTCTGCAAGAAACCTGAAGAAATTAAAAATGAACTAGACAGGGTATTATAATATTCGCATTCTCCACTCCTTTCCATCTCCCCCAAAAAATGGTCACAAAAATCCTCTGCAGCTTCCGATTTGCTTTTCATTCCCGTTTGTAAAGGAAGTTCCAGGTCAGCTCCCAGAAGTTGCAGAAAAGCTTTTTGGGGTTTAATAGGCCAGAGTTAATTGCCATTCATTTGGCAGGTTTGATACAGAGGCAGGTCAGAATTAATTTCTCGCTTAACCAAGGCTGAAATTCACATTTAAAGTATAAAATGCTATAGCTGCTACTGAAGTCTCATTCAGAGCGAGATGATCACAGCAAGAGCTTGTCCTGAATATAAAAAGCATCTGGGAACACACACCACCTCAAACAGAAAGATGGAAGTTGAAAGAGGAAAAATAAGAAATAACCCATATTCATCACAAAGGGCCCAACCCACCTCTGCCTGCCTGTGTGTAGCTGCTGTCAGTGACACGAGAATTGAGCTCTAAACGGCGGCTTCTCCATCAGCCGGCACTCTGGGCAGCTCAGTGCACAGCTGATTGGAATCACATAATCAGGTCAAAAAGGTTTCACAATGGCCCTAAACGTGGTTGCTATCAGAAAGAGGGCTCAGTGTTACGAAGATCAATTACTATTTAAGTAATGTTAATACTTCCATCAAGATGGGGAGAGGAAAGTAAGTCTGAGGAAGCAGAGGCAGGATTTCAAAATGAGTACAGCACTGCTTTTCATGATAAACCTTTCTGGAGAAAGAAAACACCAGCAATAAGACAGCATCTGTAAATTATTGCATTAAGCATTAAATTTTCCTGAAAGGAGAACATGGAACTATGAAAGTTTACATAAACAAAGTAAGCCACAAATATTGGACACAAAAAGCCTTGTCCTAGGATGCTCTACTTCAATGAAAATAACTGTTCCGCTCTTTCTTTTTACCATGCCACCTGCCTGTTGCCGTCTGGTTGGTTTTGTCCCACTGCTGGATTTTTAAGGTCTCCAGGAGGAAGGGGACATTTTTTTCATTTTGTGTATCATGTCAGATTTTTAAAAGGGAAAAAAAAAAAAAAAAAGGNAAAAAAAAAAGACAAGTCTCCAAAGCAGACACATTGATTAGGCACTTCCATCCTCAAATTGCATTTTTAAAATTCATCAGTTTTTGCCTAAATCTAAAGATATGCAATACAGAGATGTTTCTTTGACTTTCAAATTTTCTAGAAATCTTGCATTATCTAATCATTGTTGGGATTAGGTATTTTGGCACTGTTTTGGCCGTGTCGCCAAGAGGCCCCACTTAATAACATTCTCGGAGTGCACCTGCTAGAAAGTTAGGCATATATAAATTACCATTTTGTGAATTCAGGCAATGCTTTGTATTTTCATTCCTTTCAGGTACAGAAAAATAAGTAGAAAAGTTACTTCTAGAAGCCAACAGCGGCATATTTGCCTACAAACATCTTTCATGTAAACAGGTCCTCAAGTTTAGGCTCAGAGGAATGTCTAAAAAAGACCAATGTGCAAGAGTGATGCTGTTTGTTGCGTGCATCAAGAATAAAGTTGAAAATGTTCTGCTACACCATGCAGGCAGGGACAGATGCTCTGATAAAGGAAATGCCAGAAGCCACATTAGCATTCCTCTATTTTCTTCCTCTACTCTTCCTCCCACACTTCCTGTCTACTTCCAAAATACCTATAGCTCATTAACCTGTTGAGATAAGATGGAAAGCAAAATTCTGGCTGCCACTGTAAAAGCCACAAAACTGACATTTTAGGTAGCAACAGAAGGAGCTAACTGGAGTTCACACTATTTTTGAGGGCTTGTTAAAGCCGTACAACCCTGCTTAGTTCAGAAGCAGATAAACTATATAAAAATGTGGCTATAATAGTCACGTTGACCCAAGAAGCAAAAATATACTGCTAAAGGCATTCTTAGACTGGTTTAATTGCATCCGTACTCTGAGCTGTATTGGTATAAATGTTTCTACATAACAATAGGAAAAAACCCAAACAAACATTTACAAAGACTTTTTATTGGCATCATTTCAGAACAAACCAAGCCTCCACATACATACAGTCTATCTGCCACCTCTTTGATAGGAAAGAGATTGTCCTATACTGAAAGGTCACCGGATGTCAGCAAAGATCTCAAAGCTGCAAAGTCCAGCCTTACCATTTCTCCGCACACTGTTCTTTTATTCTCAGGGCACCAATGGCATCGTTACTACCAGACTGATCTTTCTGACTCCAACTGCTACTAAATTTTCAAAGCTTTAATGCTTGCCTTTACAATACAGGACTGGACAGTGTGCAAAATAATGCTAGAATATGTAATATATTCTAATATTAATAAACATGTCATACACACGTATCCAGTAAACACAGTCAGTTTAGAGACCATCAGAAAAGTCCAAAACATACATATATAGAAGTGTGATTCTGACCTCAAGTGTTGCCTTTCAATTTGAATTATAATTCCAATTAAATAAGTGACATCATTCTAAAATCGTCACAGTTTATCAGGTAAGCAGATGGTTACCCACCACAACATGGGATGAGGAATATATTGAAGATGTGTATTGGCCCCAAAGAAAAACCTGGGGGAGGTACAAAAAGCCTATAAAATGTATTTTCTTTTAAAGTAGTTTTTGCTTTTACTGTTATTCTGGCAGACAAAAGTGGATGAAGCTATGTGATGGGGCAGCTATATCTTTTATTATATCAGAAAAATTATTCTTCTCTATTCTGCTTTTCCCTAGAAAACTCAAGAAAGGTAGTCAAATTATAATATCCAGCATAACATGAGATTAGGTAGAATTTCAAAATTGTGTTGAAATTGTTGAAAGTGCTTGGACTTTTATTCAACAGTTCTTTAACTGAAAATCAAAGAAAACGTCTTTTTAAAAAAAAAAAATTAATCATCCTTGTTTCTCATTTAAAGTCTGGGGATGTAGCCAATCTTTTCTCTGTGTTCTCAAAGGCAGTTATTTCATGTTAAAAAGAAATAACAAAATTGTTCTCATCTTCTTTATAGGTTGTCATGGAAGACAAGTCATCACAAGAAAAAAATTTAATGTTTCACATTTCTTTGGGTCACTTTTCAGCAATAACAGTAATGCTAAAATTCTTCCAGAGCTAATACAGAGTCTGATCTCTCGACAATTTTTCCACAGAAAACGCTACCTGCAAAGGTGTTCCTGTATTGCTACTTGGGGGGAAGAAGAAATAGAAAATAAACTGTACAGCAAATGAGCAAAAAAACCCCAAACTATTTTATTACTCCTGCATTTTCAGATTTCCTTTACAACCTAACATCTCTAATTAAACTCACTGCAAGTTTGGAATCCTAGTAAATCCAGGAACTTGCCTGTAAAGTGGCATATCAAAGCTCTAAGCAGCTCTTGTTCCGTGGCTCTGGATTTAATAATTTCCTTTAATAGCCTGTGTAGCTAGAAGCATTTTTGCCAATATGACTGATTTAGTACTAGCCTCAGAACCTCCCTTCAAGCCTCACTCAAAGCTCATGATTAGTTGATGCTGGTAGCTATATAAGTGGTCTCTGTGGATTCTTGAAATAAAACATTTTACAAGTCTTATCTTTACATCTGATTGGTATCAAATCTTCTCTGACATAAACCACTAAAACTTATAAGGGAATTTGCCCAGTTAAGGGTTACCGGATTTGGGAAAGGAAAAACAAAACAAACAAAAAACCCAACCACAACGTAACAAGGGTCATTAGATGTAAAGCACCCTGTGGATTAGGCAGGGAGGTACCGCTCTTTGTAAACGCCTGACACACTTCATTCTTTTGTAGACCTATTGTAGGAATACATTTGGTTTTTGAAAGCAAAACAAACTGAAGTGGTGGATTCCTTATAAGTTATGCGCATTATTTGTTGATGTATTTGTTAAACCTGTGGAGAGATTATAAGTATTTCAAAATAGGACTGTCTTCTTGCTGTATGTTTGTATAGTGCCTAGTTCAAAGAAGTGCTGATCAATGACTCAGATGACACTAATGCACAAATATTTATATTGTTTCTGTTTCCTTGACTGCATAAGAAACTCCAATGAAGAAGATGGTAGAATGGTTTACTTAGTAGCTGAGTAAAGGCTTTTTGGTAAAGTTAAGAACAGTTAGATGGTTGGGATGAAGAGATGTGGAAAAAATTTCCCCAGGAAACCTAATTGAATAAAGTGTTTCCTACAACCTAAGTTATTTTTCTACCCATGGCAAGACCTTCTGTCTTAAATGTAGTTTTCACTAATTATATTCACATGAACTGTACACATATGCTGCAAAGTATGCCACCAAATCATTCTATTTAATAGCCTCTATACCCAGGCGCTAGGAAGAGTTTTGCAGGCTCCCTGACAGGAAAGAGACAATAATCCAATAGCTTCATCTCTTTGAACTATATAGCTAGGGATTTGGGAAAAAGCCCACATTAGAGCTTAAAAATAAAGTACTAAGACTGCAAGTTAAAAATACATTTACTGACAGTACTGCTCTCCAGCCAATGCCTTTTCCCAAAATACTGTAAATTAACAGTACCTTTGTGCATCTCCCTGGCAAGTCCTGCTTAGAAAAGATTCTCAAAATAATGAGTCTTTGGTCTTATGTCACAAGTCTGCTTATTCTTTTCTGTCTTGCAGCTGCACTTGGAAACCAGAGCTTGTAATGAGGAATAGGTAGCCGCGAGGAGGGAAGGAAACTAAACACCAGCCCCACATGCACTTACAGCTCATTCACACAGAGAAGCAAAGGAAAGATCTGGACAAAGCAGCGTCATTTGTCATCCCAGTCTACTGCTTCTGCCAGTTCACGATGACATGCTAGGCTACTTCATTAGCCTACTTTGCATACTGTAACTGGGAAGAGCTATCTGTCATAGGCCAGTTGTACCGGTCACCCTCTCAAATACTCCTGTCATTCTTCATATGCTGAACTGGGCTGTTTCTCAGCTATGCGCTGTTTGGAGAGCCAATGAGCACACACACATGATGAGGAGGGACTGTAGTGACCGGACTGCCCTTCTCCAACCTCTGGTAGATGAGATAGAGCAGCAGATGGAATGGAATTTCCTTTCCATCTATTCCTGTGGCATTTCCACTCCCCTGAAAGATTACACAGTCCGTCCACAACTTGACATAAGGCCCATAATAAAAGGATCCTGCATGGAGATT
>RSEF01000008.1:1957142-1979176 GCA_003993805.1 Himantopus leucocephalus | reverse complement strand
TGATGTTACTAAAACAGAGGTTTTTGCAGTACACAGACCTCCAAAAGCTGTTGTCTAACAGCACTTGCTAGCCACTTTAATATTTTATCTTTCCAAGTTTCCCAGGTGTAGAACCAGGAATGTGACACTGGCTATTCTCAGCCCCATTCCTCTCCCCACAACTTGGCAGGCTCCACACCATTTGAAGTAACAGTGTTTTTCCAGGAATCCTATTTCAGCTAGCATAGGTTCCTCCTCCTCTTAAAAGTAATGCTCCAGTCAAAGGAGAATAACAAAATAAATTGTCCCCTTACACAGAACTTCTCTTCTCCCTTTGGCCATATAAAGAATGCAATCCATCTTTGTCCGCCAAAAATCTAAAAAGCAAATCTGCTTTCCTATGTAGACTCCAGAGTTTAGGAACAAGCTGGCTGATAAAGTGCATATGGTTGACTGCCAGCTTCCTCCTCAAGATCCCAGAAGTCTAAACATGCTTGGCACTACTCTGTTTTTTTCAGGATTTGTGAAGTACACACAGAAAACAAAGACTCCTTCAAAACAAAGCAAACAAACCAAAAATACTAGTATCTTCCTATGCTGTTTAAAAAAGCTTTAACTAACATCACCCAATCCAAACTTCTTTGATGTACCTCCTCCTTGCCAGCGTCCTTTTCTTGTTATTAATTTCCTTTGACTGCATTTGAGAATCTATGCCAAGCACACATACCAATTCATGCGTGAAAGTTTTAAAACAGCTTTCCATTGATTTTTAGCCATTCCTCCTTATTACAGAAGTCATCACACACAGCCAGGAGCCAAAGAAATAGCAGAGGGCAGATTCATATTGAGAACTACACAAATAAGACATCAAGTTTTCTATTAAGCAGCAGTTTAGCATCTTGGAGCAAGCAGGTGTTCTGCACTATGTAATTCCAACTTGTCCCTACCTACACAGTCAAAGGAAGGCTCACAGCCAGCAGGGAGATCCAGACATAAGCACAAACAAAAAATTATTCTTTGGCTGTGGGCAAAAAGAAATAGTTACTGTCTTCATTGATAATTTCTCCTAGGAAGCAAGTCTCCAAAGAAAAACCATGAAAATAAGTCTGATGTTCTCTTAGCTGACCGATTCCTGTGCTGACTTTCTTTGCCCCTTAATTCTGACACAGTTCTATAGTAATTTTAACATTCAGTTCACTGAATCATTAGAAGTCTTGGCTTATCACCATCCCACCAGGACTTCATTTCCCTTTGGCAGCTGCCTTTCCCGTATTACTCCTCAAGATGTTTTTCAACCAGTAACTTCAGGCTAAATGCTAAAACGCCTGGGAAGTCTGAGCTTGGACCTGAACTAGAGTGAACAACTGCCTAGCAAAATGAGTTTTCAATCAGGAAATACGGAACAAACCCAATTTCTGAAATGCACTTCTTTTAACAAACTTCTAAGTACTTATGGAATATTTGCCTATGTTCCCGAAAAGATCATACACTAAAACCTGAATTTCTGGTCTTCCAGGGTCCGTGACCTGCTCCGACATCATAGAGGCAAGCTACCACAGCTAGCTCTGTCCTTGCTCCCCATCAGTGCTGCTGGGCATCAGTGCTCCAGACCTCAGAGCCCAAGACGCAGCTTGCTTAAAATTTGCAAAGGAAAATTATAATTCCTTTCAAAGTTAATACTATTAACTCTCAACTTCAAAACTGCTATTTTTCTCTTCTCACAACAAAATGTTTTTTTCCCCAACCAAAATCTTCAATTTTTTAGCAGCTTTAGTCTCAACTCAACCTGACTAGTACCTCAGAGCAACGGTTTTCAAGATGTAGTCTGCAAAGCACTCAAGGTTTGTGGATATCTGTAAGGGTAACTTGGAAAGAAAACATTAAAAATTCAAGCTGATTGTCAGCGGGGCTTTAACTCACTATTCAGAGATCTGTATCTTCAGTGGAAAAGGTTGAGAGGTTCACAGATCAAAAAAGGGTTGAGAACTACAAGCCTACAGAGTAAAATATAAGCAGGTTGAAGTGACTTGGTAATTTTAGACCCAGATCTAAATGTGTCTTTCTAGCTGCAAGTGCAATGAGCTTCTCTCTCATTTTCCCTCGTTGAGCTATACAAACAGCTGCCTTACAGCAAAGGAATGACTGCAGTTCATATACAACTAACACCGTCTATAATGACTTGGGCCAGGGACTTCTGTCATTTGGACTCCTTGTCTTGAGAGGGTTACCCAATCTGTCAGCACGCCTTTGTTCTTGCACTGTCTTGCTGCTTTTGTCTAGAAATGAAATAATATGAAAGAAGCCGAAATCCACTGTTTTGTCTCTTTCAGGACAAACTCTTAACACCACAAGCACAGGCTCAGCAGACCATTCTCCGTAATTGCTGTGCTAATTAATATATCAAGAGGGGAAGCTCACCTCACCCACTCGCACCCCCACAAGCCCCACAGTAGACCTCTGGCACGCTCTGTTCTAGGAAACAAAATACTTACAGCCCAGGTGTGCATTATTTCACTGCGGGTAACTAGATCCCAAGTGTGTAATCCTGTATATTAAACCATGCACAGGTGTAAGGGGAAAAAGTGAATTGGGAAAAAAAATAATCTGTTGCACCATATAAAATGAAAACTACCTTCCTCTCATTAACAACCCTCACATTAAGGCACCCTTTGCCCATTTCACTGCTGTGTTTATCTCCTTCCCCTGATGGCAGGGATGCTGAGTCATGATGAGCCACCAGGCCTGAAGCCCAGTCCCAGGCTGCCATCTTGATTTAGGTGACAGGATCCTCGTACCTGGTGCCACATTTCAGACATAAACGGCACCAATAGTCAGGCAACACTTAGGGACCAGTGTGTAGCTATAGGAATTGCAGCGTCAGGTATGGAATTTAATAAGCACATTAGAGATAGGAATGGAAGCTTTCCCTACCAACAGAAAATAGGAAATTTTGCAATAATTTAAAGAAAACAGAAGAAACCTACAAAGAATCAGAATCTAAACATAACATATATACTTGAAATAAGTATTACAGAAGTTTATAAGAAAACAATCCACAGATATCCTTAAATAACATTATTGTTCTCTAAAATGGCTTTTTTTTTGATGATGCAGGACTGCATAGCACAGTGTCTGTGGAGAAAACATTCTGCTGGAATGACGTTTTTCATCACTATATTCAATAATAGAAAGTTAAATTGCAATAAATATTGGACTTTTCAGCATATAGGAAAGCGAGCCTGCATCAAGAACTGTAAGGCATTTCTATAATATGAGGACATACATATATGGACTTAAGGAGGACATATGAGGACATAATATGAGGATTTAAAAGATGTTTCCCTTCCCCCCCACCACCTCGGCCCTGCACACACTTACCTGGAAATAGTGAAGTATTTTGGGTTTTATTACCTTTTTAAGACTGTTTTTAGTGCTAATTCTATATACGTAAAAAATCTGCTTTCCAAAGCATTTTGCAAACGCTTCCCCTGATCTCCCTTCTAATACACCAAGGAAACAATAACAACAGCCACTAGAGAATTGTGCTATATAGATTGAGCCACACAGCAATCTGGCACCGTCACCTCCCTGGGTCATCACCTTTCTTCTAGTGACTGACATATCTGATACAGCACAGCTCTGCTCATCTCGATAGCCACTTCGCTCCCTCGGACCTCCCAAAGGCAAACCCCGGGACTCTGCGCTTTGTCCGACACTTGCGCTCTTCAGGAGTGGCTAAGCATTTTCATGAGGAGAGGACAGAGAGGTGAGAGAAAGTGTCAGTCATCACTAGAAATATTGCAGTCCCAGCTGCACTGGTGATGAAGGAAGAATATCATTTATGTGACTTCTGCATAAATACTTTTATTTTCAGCTTGCAGTTTTCCGGGGGAATAAAAGAAATGCAGAAAAGTTTAGACATCTTTGACCACTACATTCACCGAGTTTACTCATCGCTCCAGTGATCCAACTTTCCAGTATTTAACGGATTAGAAAAAAAAAAAAACAAACAAAAAACACCCAAACAAACATAATTTCCCCAAACTAATACAAAATATAGAGAAGAAACACATGCAATGTATTATCAAGTAAACATACTTCACACTCTGCACATTAGCATCTCATCTTTACATTTTTAAGTGTTCAAGAAAAACTTTCATTTGACATGAAAAATCTTTTTTCTCCTGAACCCAAGCTATACATTATCCACTGTGTTCCCTGGTAGCCAAACCAGACAGAAGAGTGTTCCCATGACCACCGGGAGCAATGGCAGAGCTTTTCTGAGGGCAATATTTCAGTCAAAAAGAAAGCAGAAGAGAGATACAGAGAAGAGATCTCTTCCCACGTCCTGTCCTTTTGCATACCAGTAGACACAAGAGACAAAAAAATGCTCTAAGCAATTGGATGTTGCCACCAAAATGACATCTACAAAATTTCTCTCCCTTTTCTGTGACTACGTGGTTGTTCTGCCAAAAGGAGATCCTGTAAACCAATAGCGGAGAGGAAAGAATTTGCTGCTTAAATTCCCTGTTAGGCCTTTCAAATGTTAATGTTATCAATTAGAAAAGACCGGAAACATCTCTCTGCACACATGAGACAATTTAGTTCTTTCATGGTACAGCAATCAGCTCTATGAGCACCAATCTGCGATGACAGTGGCCCTTGTTCTGCCACACGATTATATTCATCATTCGTTAGAAGCTTGGTGTGTTTTATGAAATGGTTTGAAGCCCTAGGCTAACTCTGACCGTACTATGAAATACACATGCTATGAAATATCTTTATTTTTTAAAAAAAAATTAGGAAGTAACAACTCAGAAAAGAGAAGGAAACACATTGTTACATTTGTTGCATATGTTTCTCCATGTTGTTGCTTGTCTATGTTATTTTGAGCATTATCTATTTATGGAAGTTATATGACATATAGAAGACAGCAGGTAAAGTGATTGACTGAAAGAGTCAGATGTTAAATTGCCATGTAGCTGTGGAAAGGATAAAAATATTTCTCTACCTCTATTCATTCCATAGGAAAAATCCTCTTGGATATTACATCCTGTATCATTTTTACACTTAAAGGTTTCAAAGTGAAAAGCAGGTATAAAGGGTAGTGTTTAAAAATAAAAATACACATTTTCACAGCTTCGCTTTCTTTTTCTTTTCTTAAGAAGAGTATAATATTGCAGGAGAAAAAGCCTGCTTGCTCTCAGTTAGGTTTACTAAATCAGTCATGAAGGCAGCTGATCTAAAATGCATCAGCTGTCACCTGCTCAGTCTCAGTTTGACAGTTCAATACCTCCTCATCTTCTGAGAATGGCAGTGCTGAGACCTGAGTAAACTGCGTCTGTATGCAAACTGTCACAGAGTTCTTGGCATATCATTAGGCCTGACCTCCACAGCTGCGGTGACAACAGGGAACATTACAGCCAATTGTCATCAGAGTTAAAATTAATGTATGGGTCTCCAAATTCAGCAATAGGGTAAGCCCCAAAAGCAGTGGCCAGTTGATGAACTACATAATTACAGTGAGATAATCTTACCCCTTTGGAGAACGCAAATGCATATCAAAAATTCAAGGCGCCTCTCTCTACACATCTATAGGTATATTTTTCTCCTCAGCATTTATCTGGACCAAATATGACATATAAATGTCAGCATATCCTAGTTATCAGCTTTGGGCAGTAAAACAAAACATTATTCAGGGCCATGAAAGGACAATCCAAGACACATTCCCAAGCAGTGACAGTCAGGGTCACACTCACAGTGGTTAGAAAAGTTGTACTTGATCATTTCTGTAGCCCAGGAACACAGACCAACATGGCATCTCTTCTCACCGAGATGCTGCTTTCTGTCCTGCTGCAGCTGGCAGCAGGAGCCCTCATGACCGTAGCATGATGCTTCCAGCAGCAAAGGAGCCCCAACAAGGGCTAAGGGCAGCCAGCAACGTGCCCCTGTGTCCCCAGGCCTAACCTGGCTAGGTAGACATCTTCAGAGCTGTTTAACACCTAAGACGACGTGTTCTGAATGAACATAAAACTGGCTTGTAAAGATCAAAATGTATATTCAGACCGCTTCTCAGTTTTTGTGGTGTTACATCATTAACCATGTTTGTGAGCTCTAGCAAAGGTTGTCTGGTTTGCATTACCCAGTGGATGGGCACACCCGCTCTGTATGACTTTATTCAGATTGCAACCTCTGAACTTGTTTTAAATTACCAAATCTTAAAGTGCTAAAGACCCTGATTCTCCACTACTATTGAAGTGTCTATAACCTTTCACTAACATGTCAATATTCACTTCAGATGTCAGATACAAATAACTTGACCGAACACACTCATTTTAGAGTTTCTTTGGCTAAAGCAATCATGAAAAGCAACGTGACAACAAAACCTGATCAACCAGAAAACCTACTAGGCATATTTCCATCCTGGAANGTGACAACAAAACCTGATCAACCAGAATCACTGGCACCACTTGGTCTGGGACCAGTTTTGATCTCTTATTTCAATAAATGTTGCTGGTGCTTATCTGACTCTCAACCTTGAGGTTTCATGAAAGAACCATGCACCTCATGAAGTTATCCTGGAGAGCAAAAAATTTCAAATAAAACACTGCATATTTCTAGACTAAATTTCAAGGAGCNATGACAACAAAACCTGATCAACCAGAAAACCTACTAGGCATATTTCCATCCTGGAAGAACCTGGGCTGGGGAACAGTATCTGTGTTGACATCTCCCTAATACTCAAGGGCCACCAGTGAAGTGCGGAATATTCAACAGGAGGACCGTTACACTTATATTTAGGCCCTAGTATTGATCCTTTTATCCAGTTATCTTTTTGCCATGATCATAAAACCAATATGACAGTGTAAAGAGTTATACAGCCTTTGCCATTCTTTTCCCATTGTCTCTAGCCATCCATGGCACTGGCACCACTTGGTCTGGGACCAGTTTTGATCTCTTATTTTAATAAATGTTGCTGGTGCTTATCTGACTCTCTACCTTGAGGTTTCATGAAAGAACCATGCACCTCATGAAGTTGTCTTGGAGAGCAAAAAACTTCAAATAAAACACTGCATATTTCTAGACTAAATTTCAAGGAGCTTTCATTGGCTTTCTCATGAGGGGAAAGCTACGTTTATATCACAGTTTTCCTTTACACTACATGACTGGGTACATATCTGGTAAAAATAAAATTTTGCTGTGAAAATACTGCAGTACTTCTTCCAGTCTACATGGAGAAACTTGCAGAAGTAGTCACGTCAGAGTCCATTATCAGCTTCAAATTAAGCAAGTTTTGTTTATCTTATGCTTCCTTTCCACAATGGAAGTATTTTGCTAGAAAAAGACAAATTCATATTTAGCCTTTGCATTCCTAGAGCCTTTTGAAGGAGAAATTTTGAGTATCATTCAAACTGATTAGTTATATGAGAGTTAATAAGACTCACAGGTAACAAAACCTCCTTATGTCACCCATGAGGAAAAGAACAGTAATAAAGGTCAGATTTTATGATATTACTTCTTTTACACGAGCAGTTACATCCATCTCAGTGTAAAAACCATGTTGCCGAGATCTGACAGAACTGCAAATAGCGCTGTACTCTCCTCTCCGCAGAGCTCTTCCCAGAAGATAAAATATTGCAGTTCATCCGAGAAAAGTTCTCGCTTACTAATATTTTTTTATATTTTAAGTCCACTAGTCACATGGCTTGTCCTTAAAGGTCTTTTTCAGAACCTAAACCCCAGCTAAACAATCGTTTAGCTAAAAACGTTGCACAATTCTTAACAATGATTTAGGTACGACTCCTATAGGCTTAATCATATCTATGAAAACATGATTTTTAAAAAAATCAACAGGATTAAATATAGATGTATTAAAAAACCCCAAGCTTTCTCTGCAAGAAATGAACATATGTTTTAGAGCAGTTTATGACCTAAAGTTACAGCAAGGACAAAGTGTGAATGGTCATGAGCATTACCTGAACATTTAAATGCCATGGTGGTATGCAACCCCATTTGCGTAACATCACTGCTGCCTCATGGATAAATAAATAAAGCAGCCTGTAGCTCTATCTAGACAAGCTCCCTCAATTTTTGGCTTTGTATGACAAATTGCAATATGAAATAAATTTCTTCTAATACATTTCTTCTAAGCTTAGAAATTCTGCTGTAGATAGAACTTGATCAAAACCAACTCCTACTCATTAGGATGTCCCCTCATAATTCATTCATAATTCCATTTCACACTGCCATTCATGAATTACGAGGTCATTCCTAACTGAAAAAATATTTCACCTCATGTCATCTCACTGTCATATTTCTCTATGCTAGACTTCTCCACCGGTCAATCAATAGTAAAAGCAGACGCAAAGTCCAGCAGTTCAGTAGATATTGGAGCTTTTCTAAATCTCCAATGCCCTTATGAGTTTGGGCATTTTCTATTGAAGACAACATAAGAAATATACCTGCAACACACATGAACAGTTTGCAGTATAAAAATATAACACCTCCAGTAGAGGGCACTTTAAGCCCCTTTAGAAGTTACTACTCATTTAGAAAAGCAACTTCTTCCCCATCCCTCACCCCATTTCACATTTCATTTTTACTGAATTTCTAACCACATTTCCCCAGGCTTGATACTTTCTGCTGACACACCACCACATAGGAGGCTATAGAAGTTGGGTAACAAACAATCAAAGAAACAGAAACTCAAGGCAGTCAAAAATATTTTTTTAAAGGAAAAGGAATATTGACATGCACATGTCTTAAAAGACTTGAGTTAAGATAAGACAGGCCATTCTTTTAACTTTGGTTTGACTTGCCATGAAGTAGGTTGTGAAAATGTAGACGGGTTAGAAGCACATATTGGAAACTGTCTGTATTTCAGAATTGTTTTTATCCCATTCCTAAGAGAAATAACTGCCAAGGTGAACGCTCTCTGAGCGCTACAATATCCATTTCTGGTTGAGTTACAGCCCTTCAGCTGTTAGCTGTTTTCAACTGGTGTAACCATACACTGATATGTCTTCTCTCTTTCCTTGTTTTTTCCCCAAAGGAGGAACATGTTTTCTTAGTACTATATTAAGACAATTGACAGTTCAAACAAAGTATTAAACCTACGTATAATAATGAACACAAAAAGACCCAATTGTGCAAGACAAAGGTTTACAATTTTCCCTTTTGTCTGTTAAAGTATCCTTCTCCACGTTTGGGAGGGAGAAAGGAGAAAGTCTCCACAAACTACCATAAATCTTATTTAACATCAGCATGAGGAGACTCAGACATATTTTACATTAATGCCACACGTAGTTATTAAAAGATTAATGATATCTTAATAGCTGGTTTACTAAAAAGCAAATCAGTGGACTGTTTTACAGATTGCTTACAGGCACAGTAGGTCTAAATGAGTTTAACACTTCTTACTGGCACTGATGAGCACTATTTACCACACAATACTCCTCTATGGCGGTAATGTGTATATATATCTGTTAATCATTTATAATCCTTTTATCAAGCAGTATATTTTAATAATAACATGTAGTTTTTACAGGATTTAAACTCATCTCAGATTCCACTAAAATTTTCTTAGTTTTCTCCACATTTTATCTGCTCTTCTGGTTCCTACTACTGCTGACTTTGCTAGGTCTCTCTGTGTTTATTCAGCCTCCTTCAAATGAACAAATACTTTTGTAACATTAAAATATTACCATTTTTCTATCTCCTTCTTAAAGATAACTGAAAACAACAGACTTGGAACACAACTTCACCTTTTGCTTTCCGTAATGGGTTCAGCAATCGCAAATGCAACCACTGTATATAGAGAGGATATCCTATAAGTTTCACCTTTAGAATAAAGAGAAAAATTCACAGCCATTGACTCTTATCAGGCCTAAAGTACCTTTTTGTAACCGTGCTGTTTTGGATAACTTGTGATGACTGATCGCTGCATATATAGTTTTTATCATTGTGAATATTTACTACATCTAAGAAGTTCAGGTCACAGAAGGAGGCCTATTCTAAGTATATCACAACTTCATTAATTTTCAGACACGAAGAGCTTCAGAAAGAATAACACGATCTATAGAATGAAAAGATAATTACAGGGTAGTGAAATGAAGTTAAATGCAGTAACTTAAAGATATGCAATGAGGAATTATTGTTCTTATGCTTCATCTGATTATGAAATTACCACGTGAGGCAGCAGTACAAATGTGATGTTTATATCATCTCCATGGTGCTCAGACACACAGAAATCCAAAAAGAGTTCAGCTGGGTTTCTGACATATGCCAGTTTCTACTGCAAAGCCTGCATAATATTTTTAGTGCTGCAAGATCTTCAATAGAAGCAATCGCATACTATACAAAATAGGTGTACGTATAGAGTTCTCAATACTTTGCATTTACAGTGTGATGGATGTAGTTTTCTTTGTTACACCCAGCACCTTCTGAAATCAGGATGTCACATCTCCCAGTTCTTCACACCAGCTGTTTCTGGTGGGGTGGGTGATGGAGCTGCTGTGGGAAAACCCTGGCTCACGTAATGCCCCAGACCCTCAGAGCCCAGCTGCACCTCTGCATGTCAGGAGTGAGACCACTGCACAACATTCCTGTCTGTCTTTTTTTCATATTTTGAACCACATTTCTCAGCCTACAGAATTCTACTGATGCTGCTTATACCTCCTTTTTCATATCACTACCTTATTTCATTCCTGCCTGTTTTTCCTGGGATTCATTAGTAGCCAGCCACCCACTAAACACTCTTTTCATTTTGCAGACACTTTAGTGAATTTATTCTACTTCAGTTCAAAAATTCTACTCAGAGTTTTAGGAATAATCAGTAAGTTGTAGCACATGTGTTTATGTATTTATAAAGACAGTTTAAAAATGCAGATTAAAAAAATATGTTTGGAAGATAGCTTTCTGTTCTGTAAGAGTATTTGATACTGGAAAACATTTTAGATTAGAGAGAAATAGGCCTTAAGAAAAAAAAAAAAGAAAATAAACTACTCCATAGCAACATAAAATTCTTCAATAGCCCAGCAGTTTGTTTGTTTTAAAGCAATGCTCCTTTCATTAAGAACTCTACAGGGACATTTTTGACCCCATTGTGAATATCACTGCATGCCCTCAGCTGAACGCAAATGTTTATATTGTTATTACTGACAATAACACAATTTCACCACAGAACTGTTAACAAATGGATCTATTTCATTATAATTATGTGCTGTCATTTTCTGTTTTGTTTTAGATTTTTCATAAGAGAAGTAGCAGGGAGTTTATCTGCACTTTGTTCTTTACAGATTTTCACAATGGATTCAGCCGTCTCAAAACAATTGTTTTGAATACCAATTACCTTGGTATTCAAATAATTCTTCAACAACTGCCTATATTATTTACAGACATGTACCCAATTGTAAAATTTTGATCAGNGGATTTTCTCAATGGATTCAGCCGTCTCAAAACAATTGTTTTGAATGCCAATTACCTTGGTATTCAAATAATTCTTCAACAACTCCGTATATTATTTACAGACATGTACCCAATTGTAAAATTTTGATCAGAATTAGATTTTGTAAACAGCTTATTAAGTAATTAATAACTACTAACAAATCAAAAGATGCTCAAAGAACTTTGTGATGGAAAGTATTATAAGCCCTTCTCCAAACAGAAATGCAAGTGGTGCTTGGTACCACAGCTCAGGTTATTGTGTAGAAGTGGACACAACTCTAGCTGAGGCTCTACCAGCAATAAGTAGAAAAGAGAAATTGCTTTCATGTTTCTTATCATCTATATTTCTGTTTAAACATAGCAGGAGGAGACCAGCTTTTTTTCACAAGAACTTGACACCATTGTTGCTCACCAAGAAAACAGGACACCCAAAGGCAGTTACTGCCAACCTTTGTGCTCTCAGCCCCTGAGCAACAGCAATATGAGAAAACTTTAAGGAACTACTACAACATCAGAAGTCTTTAATGCTACCGTTAACCGAAAAAATTGCAACTCTAGGATGAGTTGCATCTCTTTGTCCAGATTCATCTTCTCCCAAATTTCGTGTAATAAATGAAGACTATGGCTCCAGTGTTTTCATTCATCTATCACCACATCAATGATTATTACAGCATTACAAAACAAACTACAGAAAAGCTTAATTTCAAGGAAGATTTATGGTAAGTGAAACACATTCAAACTTGACTAGATGAGAGTAACCAAATAAATCTGATGTCTGCTCAAACAAAAGTGTTTACAAAAAACACAGGTTTAAAATATCAGCGCTGAAGTATTGGACTATAATTGCCAGCATAGGAAGGAATAAACACTGGTTAATAAAATCAGAATAAGGTACGTTATCTAGATAAAAAGGCTATCATGCGGATTATCCAACTGTCATTATAGTTTAGTTCTCTATAGTGTGACCTTCGATACTGTCCAAGCTAATTCTACATGCCTGTAATGTCTTAAATGCTCTGCAATTTAAAAGCAATAAGCTTAAAATAACCTGCAGTTATTCACTAAGAATAGTGGGCTGGGGGTTAGGGGGAGGGAGGAAAAAGTCACAGTAAAAAAAAAATCTGAAGGCTAATGTTGAATCAGGCACAGTCACTGTCCCTTAAAGACTGGAAAACTGCAACAACAAAAGGGGTTTAGGGGTGTTGTGGTTTTTTTTTTTCTTAGTCTGAGGTTTCTAGCTTATCTTTTCCTGCTTTGATACTTAACTAAAATGAACTATTTTACATAATACCAGCATGATGATGAAAGGGTGCCAAATATATAGAAATGCCTGAAACAGGAACCTGTGCTCTTACAGTGCTGAGTGCGTCCACCCCACAGCCACAGTTCAGCATCTCTGTGTGTTTTAGCTCACTCTCATATGAAGCTTGGCCACTTCTGCAGCCCTCTCTGCATTCCAGTAAGAACACAGACAAGGCTATGTGAGTGCCGACTTGTTGGGGTTTTTTGTTTGTGTTTTGTTGTTGGGTTTTGGTTTTTGGGTTTGTTTTTTTTTTTTTTAAGAGGTTTTCTGCAATTTCTTCTAAGAGAAGAAATTCTTCTCCCACAAGCAAGCAGCATGACAGGACCAGGGAGAGGCCCCAGGCACTCAGGACAAGCACAGCACCACTGAGAGCTTCGCAATGGAGGATGCGCACATGGCATGGACCAGCTGTGCTATTAGATCCACCTCTCAGTCATTACCTTAGCTGCCAAGCAAATGTATGTTATTAGTAGCGGAATGCAATGACAATACAGACCAAGTTTTACCAGAATTGGTTAACACACTTTATCAGCCATGAAAACCAGATTTCCCAAACTACAAATTATAGTGATAGTGGTCACATCTACGCTTCCTGTAGCACAAAATGTATTGAAAGTGGCCTGAGATTTAATGTTGGCTACCAAGAGATGCATCCTTGTAAAAACTAGCTCAGCTGTCTACTTTTCCTTTCTTTCTCATTAAAGTGAAGTCAAAGGGATATCAGAGCAAGACGAGCTATCTTCTACATAGTAAAAAGCCACTTCTGAAAGTGAGAGCATATGCTTTTTGTCAATGGCGTGACTGCAATCATCTGAAGGTTGTGAAAAGACCAGAGATTATTCCTCACAGGTCCTAACGCCACCAAGTGCAGGAAAAATAAAGGTGCTATTTGAAGACCTAAGCCCCTAATTGGATGTCATTCATCATCATTTAAGTTATGACGAGTATACAGATCGTAAAACGGGAAAGAAAGCTTAAGGAAACTGGAAAAAATAAAATAAAAATCAACCACTGCACAAGTTGTCCAAGTGCAGCAACCCGTGCAGTGCACATTCAGCTGTGTTAGAATTCATCTGCAGCCTCTCTTTAGTGTAATAATTTGTCAATTATTTACCATAACTGAACAACATCTCAGTCAGGATCCTGAATCTCTTATAGACTAAGCAACGTCAAAAATCCATTTTCACAGGGACAAAGCCAACATTGCATCATCTCTGCAATCGGTTAACGTGAGTAGTTTACCATTCCATTGCAGGGGGTCTTAAATCTAACTGCAAATGCCCTTGAGCAGGAAACCTCCGTGGGCTGAGAAACAAAGAACAAGACTGCAGCCCAACAGGGTTTTCCTTGTAAGCTCCCTATACCATGCATTTTGCAAGTTCTCTCAAACATAAAATGAAATGCAGGAAAGATGAGTAGGAGAAGCATGTAAGAGAACTGAAGAACTAAGTTATTTATTTTTCTTCGGTACCGTTCAGACACTGATTTGCATCAGACACACAGTGCAATGAAGAAACACAGAAAAAGAAGGGGACTGTAAGAGGTACAGCATGGCTTTAGCAGGACTGATGGTTACATGGCTCTAAATACAACAGAATAATTTTAAACTAACACATAGACACTGTAGAAAACACTCTTCTCTGTTGTCCCCTAGCGTGTTGACATGTAAGAGCCAGCCTGGATCTCGCTCCATTTATGAAAATTCATTACTGTTCACGGGATATTGTAGGACTTGTTTTAACTCTACATACATCTTTCCTGACTGCAGTGAGGTTGAAAAGGTATAAGAGATGCTCCGTCTAGAACACTGTCATTTTGAAAAAGAATTATTCACATTTTTAAATACTGAATTGTCTGCATTTACTTAATAGACTGTCAGAAAGCTTTGAAGGGCGATGATCCATGAACTAAAATTTTAAGATTTTAATGTAGTATATGATAATAAATCCAGTGGTACAATAATGGGCTATTGAGCAGATAATTACACGTTCATAATGGACAGTAATGGGGATTGTGGTCTACGTTATGGACCATTATGCCGATTCTGAAATTTATATAACAGATTTTAACAAAGAATACAACAGGTGCCATGCTACATTCTGCTTCCACAAGGAAGCAAGACAACAGAGTGGACATATGTGACACCATCACCACCCTCACAACAGTCCTTTTTCCAGCACCCACAATGACCCTCTTTCAGAGGTCATGAATGTGAGTAGATGTGAACAAAAGGCAGCAGTACCCGAGATCATTACTCCCAAATCTTCCCATGAGTAGCTATATGATGATGCATCATGTAACGTGCTTCACTCAAAAATGACCCTACTTTGCAAAAACATCCTGGGAAACATAAGATTCACAAGTTTCCATAAAAGACACGTTACTCATGACTTCTGTACTTGGAAACATCATGGGTAAATATGCAAAGACTCCATTTCAGGAGATCACAGCATTCAATACAATCAGCCTTGCGTTTCCCTCCATAATATAGTAATAAAGCAATGCAACATTTCAAACACATGAAATAATACTCCACCCTCATTGGAAAGCTGACCTTAACGTTTAGGTTTTAAGATTCACTTAGGCCCCAGTTTATTTCATTCCAAAAAGGGAGAAAATAGACAAGTATAAGAAAATCTTGACATTTCATAGTAATATCATCTGCCATTTGTTGAAACCATCTTCCTTTATTTGTCAGGTTTGCTTCCTATGAACTCCAGAAAACAATAGGAAATTCACTGAAAAGATCAAACGTACATACAGGGGTTTTCTTTCAACTTTAGAAAACCAGCCACAGGAAAAACACAGTAGAGGGGAAAAAAAAAACACCCTTATTTATCAAAAATACCATTACTAAACATGGTAAGCTGATAGGACAAACTCAAACAAGTAAATTATACAAGACAGTTGCTGCAATGTGTTTTATTCACATAATACATTCATTAGTGAGAAGGTAAAGACAGCCAGATTTTAAAACCTGAATTATTTTGCATTTCTGTTTGTGAGGGGAGGATCAACAGCAGTTTTCTACCATCTTAGAATTAATCACACTGCTATATAAATCCTCTATATTTTAAGAACTCTGAAAGTGTGATTTCAGTAAAGTTAAATAATGTATGAAATTGAAAAATGTCATTCTTTTAATATCTTTCTCCTTGTAAAAAAAATGCAATTACAACTATAAAAACCAATTGTAACCTTCTTTTAAAGCATTATAGAAGTTGTCATTGTTTAGTTAACCAATTCAGATTCAGCAAATGTGACCTACCATATCCTGAGGGAGAGACCTATTGTAGCAGTAAGCAATACATCTCTACACACTTGTAATTCAAAGGCACTGAGGCAAAAACTGTCAAAACATTACTAAAGTCGACAAGGATCTATGGTTCATTAGTTTAGGAACTGATGTGTTATGGACCTGTTTGTGATCAGCCTGATAATTTAAATCAAGTTGCAAGTTTATGTAAACCTACTAGAACTCTATTATTAAATTTCAGATCATGCCTTCAACAAAGGTACCCATAATTGTAGACATTTATCACAAGGCCATACCTAGCCCCTATCATGCCAACTTAATCAATAATCAATTTATAAAATATCATTACTTTAATTGAAAATCTCTAGCTGTTTCCCTTGTATTGACTTTGGGGGCCAAACTGCAGCATAACATCAGTAAGCCAGTCTTTGTTCATTAGCACAGAATTAGACTGTAAACGATTCAATATTTACAAGTGATTATATGCGCAGAAGAGACCGATCTGCAGCTGCAAATCTAGCTGACCCCTTCCCCATGCTGCTGTAAGCCTGTCCAAGCATGTTTGATGCTCGCAGCGGTGCACACCTGACAGCTCTGCTCTTGGGCCTACACTGGAGCACACTACCAGCACGTGAATTCTCTTCATCCCCCACAGCTTTACATCCCTTAAGATATTTAAAATATGCAGCCACACCCCACACAGTACTGGTCTACAGCTCCTCCCATTGTTGAAACAGGACAAAGACTTTTGGGCAATTAGCTTAAAGAGAAGATAAGGGATTGCAGAGTTGGACGTGTGATTGCTGCCTCAGCATTTCATTCATTGCAACAGGTCACTGCAAAACAGGACAAGTTCCGCTCCAGTGGAAATGTCAGCATGTGTGATTTCAAGTGTCAAAGATTCTCCCTGTCACAGCATCTCCTTTGTTCAATGATATTACATACTGATACCTTTCCACCCAGAGAAAAAAAAGAAGAAACTAGAGATGACAGCATGCTGGAGGACTGGAAACAACCAACCTTACCAAACACAAGCAGATAGTTCATAAGATACCCTTGATCCTCAGGATAAAGCTGCAGTTGTCCTATAGTTAATTACTTCAGTATCATTTGATATTAAGTTTTTCTGCATATCAAGAATTATCCTGTATTGCATCCTGTATTTTGGGTATGGAGGACCATCATTTCGAAGTCTGGTTTATCAAGTTTGCATGCTCTAGTGAAAAAAGTCATTGCTACCATTCTGCAGCTCCCAAGAAGATAAAAAGGAGGAGCTAAGTATCAAACCTGTAAAAGTCTGCCCAATTCCTGTCATACTTATCGTGATACAGTAGAGCTCATATTATCAGTCACAAGTTTCTGGTTTTATACAGCTTTTTATTCATTTATGAAAATTACTACATGAAGATGGGAAGGAAGGTTAACTTGAAAATATGTTTACCTTTCAAAGGAATTTTTTTCAGACAATTTATACTGAAGCACTGTATAAAGTCACACTAGATTTAACTATTTTACATTTGTGTGATCTTTCAAATCATCATTAATTTAAACATTTATTCCTAAAAGCACCAGAACAAATATTTTGCAAGAACTACCATCCCATATTACTCCGTAACCTAATACTCTCTATCACAAAACCAATTTCTGCAGATCAGAGCGTGCCTAATGACAGAGTGCATGGCAAGCGTGTGCTACTTCTGCCAAAGGACTACAGTTTTCTCTCCTTCCTTTCAAACACACAGAGCTTCTGGGAGCCTTTTTGTCAACAAATTCAGAACCTGATAAGCCTGACAAACCAATAGGTTTAATACCTCAATTAGATTTCACCACTACTGTAGACGTGGAGGGGTGAAGAACCTGACTTCCTTTTATGGGCTGGGTGGATGTTAACCTTTGTGGGGAGGTAGAAGGTGGGGCAGAGAAAGGACACCATCCAGACAGATACAAGAAATTAAGAACTGGCAGCACAACCCAACCTTTCAGAACAAAGAACTTGCTTCAGGACACATACTTGTCAGACTACTACACCAAAGGGCTATCAGTACATGGACACAAGATGTCCCAAATTCCAAAAGGCTTATTTCTACTGCATGTAATGTCAAACTGTCGATAAATAAATAAAAACAAAAGTACCCTCCCACAAAATCACAAGAAAGAGCAAAAACCATCTTCCTACTCAATAACAAAATATTGCACTTATGACTTAGCCATAATGTGAAAAGCTCAGGGGCCAACGTTGCTTTTCCAGGTGCAAGGTCCATTAGGCACAGCTCAGACACTGCTGGTATCTGAGAGGTTGTCAGATTGCCCCAAAATGCCCTGGGAACAAATCAGATATTGTCTGGAACATCTCATTTTGCTGAGGGATGAAACTGTCTCCTCCTAACTGCACCACTTCACAGTACTATTGCACAAATTGCAAAAGGGTGTTTCCCTGCAGGCCATGATCAGAAATCACTGATGCAGAAGGACTTCCAGAAGACTCTTTAGAAGGCAAGAAATAAAACATCTGCTTTCTCCGAAGGTTTTCCACCTATTAAGAACACTTGCATTTCTGTCTCTTTCTACCAAACGAAATTATTATTCCTGAACAGCATTAGTGCCAGCACTTTTTCTTCTTTCAGAGATGCTCCTTTTAATGTCAGCTATTGTGAAAAACAGACATGTATGCACAGAGCAGGAGACTAACTAGGATTTGTTTTGAGAGGTGTCATCATTTCAGAAAGCAATCAAAAAAGCTTGGTTTCTTTAAAGTTATTCTATAGTCTGAGTACCCATATTGCTCTTTGATGTCAATCCCTAGAAGTAGTGTATACGTAAACACTAAAAATAATAACAACAAAAGAGTTCATGGCATGGCTAACCCCTTTCCATAACACAGTGACAAGGCTACAATTATACAGGATCAAACAAAACACATACCTGCACTGGAGCACAGCAGTAGAGGGAAGGTATTATTTAATGACACAGCTCCAGAAAAATAAAATATATGTATTTATGAGAATTTCCCTTTCCTCTAACGGATGGAAGTTTTTAACTTGGAAATTCATGAGAAAAATCTCAAGCTTTTATATCAGATTTTGATTTGAGCTCAGGGTTAAAATGAAATCAGTTTTCAAAGCAAAATAGCTTAAGTTTCTTCTCTCTCTCTCAAAACCAGATGACAGATCGAAGGTGAAAGGAAGTTTGTCTTAGTTTCCCTAGAAGATTTGTGCGATTTCTTGCATACACTTATGTTTTTCAAAAAAAAAAGAACCAATATCACAGTAGTGGCAACGCAGCATACTTACTGAATTTTATTTGCTTACTGGTTCAGAAGCAAAGATTTCACATGGATCAAACTTTATCTAAATTTTCACATGAATGCCAGTAAAGAAAGACTAAAGGAGTTAATATTATATTATTAAACATGTCACATTGCAAAGTATCTTAATAATTAAACAACATCACTTTCTTGATGGAGAAAATTCTTGACTGAAATTTAAATGTAGGTACTCCAAACAGAAATATATGAGTAAACATTTGCTGCAATTAACTGAAGACCACAAAATCACCAGTAAAGGTTTTCTTTTAATATACTTTTCTTCTGCAGCATAGATAAAATCTGCAAATTTTCTCATTGACCAATATCAAAGCAGAGTACTGGAGAAATGAAATCTTAACAACAAGCAACGCATAACTTTGGTTTTAAACTATAGGTTTCCAATTTTTTTACCCAGGTGTAGTCTCCACTTTCTGCCTCCCCCCTTCACAGACCAATGCATTTAAAACAAGATGGAGACGATCATTTTCACAAGAGTCCGTTTGAAATTAGGCGGGATCTTTTTACTCAGAATCCCTTTCAGAAATCCCATGACTTCCTGTTAATTTAAGTATTTGCATTATCTCTTTTGCACAAACCTCAATACAGTGAATATGTATACACCAATTAAAATTGCCTACCTGACTGCTGTATCTAATTATAATCGTAAAACGATTTACAGGAGTTATTTTTCTCACCAGCAAGTAGAGTCATGCAAGAAATACGTAACACATCCAAATTAGTATAATTTACTGACTGAATGAAGTCATAATTTTCATTCAAAATACAAGCAAAAAAAGCCCTTAGTAGTACCAGGAAGACAAGTATATCTCCAATTCTGTTCTTCTCTGGGACTTGGTCTTCAGTTGATAGATTTAATTCCTAAAGATACCTCAAAGGCCCTGAATCTTAAAGCAAGTTTAAAAAAGAAAAGAGATTGTGCCCCAATACACCTGTTGGAATGGTAGCATTGAGAAAGACTTTACTTAAGTCTCTCCTATGCCTAATTTATCTCAGTTGGCACCTTCATTTCTAACCATCATGCTGCCTGGTTTGTCTAATAGCTGAAATAATCACTGGGCAAAGGTGTTTGTGGGAAACTGAATGATAACATCTAACACAGGTGAATGCCACAGTCACTGAACCATTTATAGGAAGGGGTCCTTGAAAAGCCTCGCTTGCTCATTCTATGCTTATGTAGGAATCAGTCCCACAGCAAGCAGCAACAGAAGGATCACACTTAGTCAGTCAGCTCTCAGGTGCCCTGGTTTTACCAGCACAGAAACCACTTAGATCTTAGGAAAGCAGAAATTCAGATTCAAAAGAACATTAATTTTTGAAACCAAGAAATATCCTACTGTGGGTATAAGACAAGCTGAGGCAAAAGGAATCCAGTTTTAGGTACTTAAAGTGGTTGACAGGTACCCGAGTCCCACGAGGAATAAAGGTTTCTGTCTGTACCACAGGATTAACTTATGTTATTTCCACTTGTGGATACTGCTAAATACAGCATAATTGTAGTGAACAGTCACACAGTGAAATAGTTCTTGAACTGGACAAAAGGAGCCGTGCATTTTAAGTCTCCTTTCAAGGATATATCTAGGATCAGCAATTTTTATTTGCAACAGAGACATACAACAAAACGATGCTTGTTCCAGGCTGTAGAGCAACGTAACCGGGGCTCCCCGGAGCCCTGACACATAGCCAGCCAGGGGGGAGACTGCATTAAGAAAACGCGATGAAGAGTTGCAAGTGTTCACACTAAGTTGTCATGCGCAGTTTTTAAATCAAACTTATTTCGACAGGGAAAAGGTCAGAACACCACTTCTCACCTGCCTCTCGCCAACTCTCCCAGTACCAAGAGGAGAACTGTAGTTCACAGCCCTGGAAAGAGCGACCAGGAGCAACCCTTGTCCTGCTACTGAGCTGTAGGGGAAACAGCCACTGACCTGGATGCAGTAACACCCACTGCCACATCAGACCAGAGGATGCCCAGGGAGCCCAGCAGCTTTACCTGCATATTAACCCAGAGCAGCAAAGAATACCCAAGGCTCAAAGTCTTGTTACGGGCAAAGAGGAAAGCACACCTCAGGCGTAAAGCCAAGAAATTTCTATTAGAATTATTGGAATCTTCACAGCCGAGTGAAAGAACTCAGTCCAGTTTAGTTGTTACAGAAAAAGATAATATTGTTATACAATAATTTAGTATTGCATAATATAATAAATTATGTAATTAAAACCCTTCTAGGCACTTTTCCTAGTATCCACCCCTTTCTCTGGCATTACGCTTAGCCTTCTGCTGCCCCTTGGGCTCGTAACACCAACAGGTCCCATCTGGCAGGGGGGATGCAGCCAATGCCACCTGCAACCCAACTCCTTCACGGCAAGGAGCGTGATGTTGACAATGATCTCTGCAGGATGTACTTAAGGTTATTTTTATGTGTCTTCTAATACTCATTTAAAACTTACGCTTTCTTTAGTGGTTCAGATTTACTGTATACAGTGGATTTTACATACAAGCTACCTGTTCTTACTCTCTTTGCTGCCCCAACAGTTTTCACCCAACTTCTAAGTCTGCATTTCTTTAACTGACCACTAGTAAGTCATTTAAAGCCATGAGGCCTCTGGCATCCACTTGTGTGCCACCTCTCATCACCCTATGCGTGTACTCCTCTACTGGGCACCCTATGTCCCCATCTTCAAGGCCTGCATTGTCCCACCGGGCCGTGTTTCTCTACACTACAGCATTA
>RSEF01000008.1:1930287-1957042 GCA_003993805.1 Himantopus leucocephalus | reverse complement strand
CCCCCTAAAAGTTTCATATATGCAAGACTGGACAAACATTTAAATACATTTATACATTTAAAGACACTGAGGTACTTTTACGAGCCACTTAGGTTTAGATTTAGAAAAGAAAAAAAACCCTACCAAGCCCCCACTCACCCCCAAAAAACCCACACCATCCCATTTCATTACTTAGTACTGAATGTTTTAGAATATAAGTTATATTACATGGGGAAAAAAGACAGAAAGGTAGGTTCACTTTTAAAAGACCGCTTAGGTAATAACAACTGCAAATGATAGTGTTTACAGTGAAAACCTGCACTGAAAACCATTAGTTTTAATATCTTAGTTTCTTGAAACTCATTTGATATTTTAGAATTTTTGTCTTGATAGCAGTATTTCTAAAAACCAATTACATAAGTGCAGTTAGATACACCTCAGTGTTTCAGATGGATTTATTCATTTAACCTGCTTCATCAAGGAAAAAGAAAAAAGTAAAAATAAAGGAATGTATCTGTAACTAACCTAAGAAGGCTTATGAGGTGTTAGAGTTTTCTGTGTAAATTTTAAACTGCTTGTTGCTTTTTAATGAGAACATGTGTTTACTGGTTAGGGTTGTACTGTAGTATTTGCAAGGGTAATGAGCTATTCAGTGTCTATTCTGACTGAGCTATTTTTGTCTAGTTAATGCATTTCAAATGTAATTGACAAATTAATATCTAACTTTTCCCATTAGCAGTATTAAATAAGGAAATTGCTGTTCCAGAATTGTAACCTTTTTATTTATTATACCAAACTTCTCTTGTAACATATTGGTTGGTCTAAGTTTTCTTCCAATAAATCACAGTGAAAGAAAGGAAACAAACTTTTTTCCTTCTATTTATGATTTTCCATTTCTGCATATTTCTTAAGCTAGACAATGAAAATTAATAAAATTAATTCCACTGTTTATATTCAGGTTCTCAATATTGCAGTGCTCAGTTTGTCACTGGTAAGGGTTAATTATGTATTTTTAAACAGTTAAAATAACACAATGTGAAACACTTGTGTTTGCCTTGTTGATTTCAATACTGATTTCATTTAGTAAAGGGCCATGTTTGAAAACTTTTTTAAAACTAAATCTTTTCCACAGAAGAACTGTAAAAGCCTCTAAACTCCTAAATAGCACTATGGCACCCTGACTATCAAGCTGTTATATGTAATGATTGTGATAACCAAGAAGGGGTCATTTTTCCCCTCCATTTTTAGTAGTTGAGTATCTCAATAACAAACAGTGAGCAAAGGTCAGATCCTCCCTCTGACTCAAATACCTACTCCTTCCAAGGATCGCATATTGGACTTTTTGCTATTTCTTTCGGACAAACATTTGCACATGGCTGTTTCTGTTGGCCAGCTGCTCAATTTACAGGGTGGCAAAATGAAGTTTTTAGTTTCCCTTTACAGATTAGGTATTCCTAATCTTTATATGATTCACAGCTACTTACTTTCAAAGCACAACAGAATTACAAGACTGGCATCCTGGCAGTGCACTACCAACAATCCTATTGGTATTTCTCTACTGCAAAGCTTGGGATCTTAGGAACACATTTAAGATTCACTCATATTTTACAGTACTGAAGTAAAGCAAATCCCAGCCTGTGCTTCTAGTGGAGAAATTAACTTCAGGTTTCCCCTGAGTTGATAAAGTACATCTCACAACAGATCCTTACTAGGACTTCAGAGCCAAGAACTTCATCATTTGATGACAACATTTACACCTTTAGCTATTTACTGCAAATAAATAAACAGTCTAGATAATCTAGAAGTCAGTTGGATAATAACAACTGTGATAATAGTAAACATGCCACTGTCATTTTGGAAACAATCTACCTTAAACAAAAAACCCAAATCAATTGTGTTCATCACTTAGGGTTAAGGTAGTTTATACAGAGCATTTATAATGTGAATAATTTCATAGAGAGGAAAAAACAACCTACAGTTCTCCAAAATACAACTGGAAATTGATTTTAAATTAAAGATTTGAATTAAACCCCATGCAGCTAAATTAAAATGGTTGGTTGCAGAAGAGTTGACACCCTCTACAAAAACATTTGTTAGATGAAAGGAAAACAATGTTATGGCACATCTACTTTTGATCACGCACTTCAAGTAAAAGGAGAACAGAGTGGTATTTAAGAACCAAGGAGGATTTGTTTTATCTACTGTATAGTTCCTGCTTAAAGACACTCACAGAAGGTCAAAAGCATCAATTGTACATCTGATTGTTGTTAATAAGAAAGTTTTAGCTTGCTGTACAACAGTGCACAACTGGAAGAACCCTGTGTCCTAGGTAAATGAACTTCCCCATTAATAAAAGATAAGTCCTTAACCTGGAAATGCTCATCTTCCAGCCTTACAGATCAGCAAATGCAATATGACGGAGCTACCGGAGTAACTCCTATGAATTCCAAGTCAAGCATATAGGAAGAGGAACGCAAACACATCCTCACCTCTGTAGATAAAACACACAGAAAAGACTTTGCCACTGTAACCTCTATATTCTTTGTCCTAAGAAGGGGCTGTGTTAGACGGCTCAGCTCTATAAGCAAAACTGTAGTTTACATCTCATTTCCCAAAGTTACTGAAACATCTTTTTGTGGCACCAGGCAGACAAACTGGAATAGCAGACGTGGACCAAGCAAGCCCAATAAGCAGCATGATCTCAAACTTCTCCTTTGTCACAGATGTTGCTTTGTAAAGTGATAGTTGAGTTTCTCTGTTTTAAAATGCTTGAACCAGCACAAGTGCCACTTCATTCCTGTGTGATGTTTTCATTTGGCAGGACAGCTCCTCTTGCCGCAGAATATCCCAAAAAAGAACATCTAAAATATGTATTCACCAACATCTGTCTTGCTTTGACTTAAATGCATACTTGAGTAGCCTCTTTAAGTATGAGCAAGAAGTTTTCCACTTGCTTTGACCTTCTAAAAAAGCTTCATGAGGCTGTATGCCAAAAACCACCTTTATAGAAAAGTAACCTTGACTACACAAAATTTGGCCATTGGAACTTGAGTTGGGGGGGGTGGGGGGAGAGGGAACACAACAAAACCCATAAAAAAAAACCCTCTCAAGTGTCTCTAAAAATGTAGATCTTAAAGCAATATATTTTTTCAACCGACACAACATTGTGGAAGCTTTTTAAAAAGGAGGTATCACCAGTATGTTGAACATATTCATTTTTTCCATTGTAGGTATTTACGCACAAAGCTTGCATTTTATTTTAGGATATGTCAGAAATACCAATACCTTCTTTTGAGAAAACTAATTTGATTTTGAGTTTTGGGTGTTTATTTGTTTTTCTTTCCCATGTATCTAGTACAGCTTAACTTGCGTAGCAGCATTTCACACAGTATGTAAATGGTACTATTGGAGGTAGAGAAATAAATTGCTTACTTATCTGTCAAATTTTACTGTCATACATGACGGTATCCAGCTCAAAATCTTTTACAAATAACACACCAAATTTATTCTATCACTAATGAGATGAGGAAAAAGAACTGCACGGGGAAACATAATACCACAATCACCAAACATGGAAGGAAAATGAGGAAAGGCTGTTTGAAACTGAAACGGAAGTTAGTACTATAGATGGTTGTATGCTAAAATTACATACAGGTTTTGTAATTGGAAACTTGGATTACAAAACTTGGATTAAAAATGTTGCTTTCACCCCTTAAGAGCATGTTAGTGTCATAAAGAATCACACACAGAGTACGAATTTCTGCATTCTACTGCACATGTTTCTGGAAGACATTATTTATGTGTCTGTATAGCAAGACAGACCCACACAAGTACATGCTTAAAGAGAAAACACTCTCAGCCCAGCCCTACCTTGTATCTTTCGTCTGGCAGAATCACAGCAGTTGATGGTATAGTAACACCATTACATGGCTAGTGATGCCAAGTCAATTAGCCAAAAACTAGAATCCCTAGAAAATCAGAAGTATTTCTTTCCTCCATAGTAAATTGACCTCTCTGATGCTGAATGAAAATAAGAGTATTTCTCAACTTCCATGTTTTTTTCTGTTGTTTTACTAAGGCAAGCACTGGAAATGGGTACTGAAGAGCTATTAATTTCTAACACAGGATGCATTTTTATATTGCTGTTTATTCATAAACCTAAACATTGGCTTGAGAAAGAGATGTGTTGTATCTGAGTATCAGTGTGAGGCAACTGTTGAGGTAACAGCAATTCAAAGTGTTAAAAAAAAAAAAAAAGAAGAAAAGGGATTTTACCATGAATTTTTCAATGGGAACATCATTAGTTCCATAATTTACTTAAAGCTCTGCAAAAATACTACGACATCATACCACAAGCACAATGGAAGTAGAGTCATAAAGCAGAAAAAGAATTAAAGTCATGCCAAACTGATAATATTAAATTTAAGTAAAAAAATATTTTACCAGCTACAATAGACTTTTGCAATACATTAATGTGATATTCAGGAAGTTTTTTAGTGGTAGGATATTGTAATGCAGAATAGAAATGCAAAACTGCTGATGCTACCAGCCTTTGGATAAAGAAATGCAAATGTAAGGACCCTGCTCTCTCAGGATGCTTGCTGGAAGATACAACTTTGTTTCTATTATTTGATTATTCATCCTACTTTACAGTGGGAGCGAAGGTTAATTTATCAGTGAACTTGCTGAATTTTTAGTAGTAAAAATTAGTAGCAAAACATTAAGACTTTTCTCAGAGTACAACAATAAAACTTAGTCTGAGAGTTAGCAAAGAGACAAAAATATGCAGAGTTAAAACGCTTTCCCCCAAAATACTATTAGATATCAACATTCCATCAGCCTAGCTTAGATGCACCTCAGAATTCCATGTAAAAGGAATTACATAATATATTTAACGAACCTGAAGGCTATTGGCCTTCTAAGCTCTTAATTATTTTGGAGCATTTGTAACAAATGTGGTAATTAAATTTGAAAATATTTTTATATTATAAAGTGATTACAAAAATAATGATGTGTAGTGATAACCGATTTCTGTCGATGATGACAGAAGTAAGAACTAGAACAGAAACTGAAAGATCAGAAATGTAGACAGACAATAACAAGTGGTATTCAATGAGGAAAAATGTGAGCTAGAACGTTTAATGGTAGACCAGGTATAAAATGTGAAGGAAATTATATAGCTAATTTTACTGAAAGACATTTAGAAGCAATAATGGATAGAAAACAGAGATGTTCACAATGAAATATGACTCTTAACAAAGGCCTATATAAAATTATGTGTGATTTTTTTAAAAATCATGTTGAAATATACATACCTGAAAATAGACCATTGAAGTCTACATATCTGCAAGTATCCAAAACCACAGGAAATACTTGCATTCTTAAAGATTATTCTGCAGAATATATTTCCATTATTTCTGCAGAAAAAAAGGTAGATTAAGCATTAGGAATGACAAGCTATTAGCTAGATCTCTTAATCTACTCAATCTTTCAAAGAATTGGTAGGTATTTTCATAACTTGAATAATTTTAAATTCGATTAGGCAGAGCACTAGAATCTGCACATTATTGTAAAACCCTGTTTTGGAAGGAGAAGAATCAGAAAACCTAAGAAGTCTTTATCCCTCGCTAAATTATAAATAAATTATTCAAACAACGTTATAAATGCTACAAGAAAAACAACAACCATCTAAACAAGTGCTTCCCTTTACATAATCAGTTTTAAATTTACCTGCTACAAAAAAAATTAGCAAGTATTTGTATACAGCATATAGATTAATTTTTAATACTGCTGTAGATGTTTGAATATTTAAGGAGAACATTTTCATTAATGACTACGACAATAAAATGATTTCTTACAGATCAGTCTTTGAACATCTCATCCCATTACTTGACCCTTCAATCTCCAATTTGAATGAGAATAGATATTACATAAAGATTTTTCTCACAAATTCTTTTCTGACACGCTCATAAGCTTTATCATCAATTCCCTGAGCCCGTGAGTTATCATGGGAAAGAAAGACAACAGCTTTTGTAACATGAACAAAGTAATATTTGTTGTTGATTTCACTTTTATGGTTCATTGTATCCATTTTTGTTATCAGGGATAAACAGCACTGCTGGTTGGGATCAGTTCATTTCGGTGAGCCTTGTTCACATCCACAATTAGGTTTGTTACCAGTAAGGCAGCCACATCTCCAGTCTTGACCTTTTTTTGATACCAGCCAGAAAATTCCCTTTGTGACTGGTATGGTCCAGCCTCTCACAGGAATTTGCAGGCATTAATGTAATTTTATATATGTGTGTATATATATACACACACACCTTAATGAAAAGTTTACATAGTTGAATCACCACTTATTATGCACAACAAATAGAGAGACAGCTTTTTTCCCCAAGACCTTAAAATTTGCAAGACAAGAACAACAACAGGGTATTCAGGAAGCATTAGCTTTTTTTTTGGTGTAATCAGAATGACTTGAAACAAAGTAATTTCAGCTGACTGCAGCTAATATTTCACTTTTCTCAGTGTTTTCCACAAAATGAGATTTTTTGTTTTTTAATGGAAGCCACCCAGAGTTTTCTACTGACTCCAGTGCACTTTGAATCATACTCATAAGAAGCACTTGCTCTTTTCAATCTTACACACACTACACGCTTTCTTTCTCTCTTCCTTTTAATAGTCATTTATGAGTAAAACCACAAACAATTCATGTAGCAATCATAAACATGATAATAAACATATTAAATCCAATAGCAATTCTTTTAGGATTATAATATGACATGCCATTTCTCTGAACAACAAATGCAAGTTCTCTGAACTAAACCAGCCTTGCACTATAAATTAAAAGGTACCATCCCAGGGTTGTTTTAGAAGTCTTGATAGCAACGGACTTATTAAGTGTTATTAAAAATAGGAGCTCCTTTGCTGTGCTTCCTTCCCTCTTGCCTCCAGGACAGATGCTTTTTGGAAACGCTCGGATAGCAGAATTTGAACCCTCTTATCCCTCTCCTGAAAGCTGTTGTGCAAGGAAAGGGCAAGTCCTCATATTGCTCAACTGACATTCAGTCTCTCTAGAAGTCTTCTGACTACATCAATATTTCAATCAGCATCTGGGCATGAGCCATTTGATAATTTGGTGGTGAGCAACTTACCACCCATTTGTTCTCCTAGTGGCAACCGAGGTGGTATTAGGAGCGCATTTGCTACCAGAAAATGGAAGAGGATCTGAGGAACATGGACTTTACAAGAGAAAGGTCTTTTAAAGCTCTTGTATAAAGGCATAATATACGAGACTTGTTTGATATTATCTATAATGCACTACCATATATAGTGTGCCAATACCCTCTAGTGGATGCACTTGCCTGTGCTTTATGTCACCCTGTATTAACTGGCATACAAAGTCCTAGAGATCTATAAGCCGCCTTATAAAAGATTCTCCTGGCTCATGTGGCAAATGACAGCAGTTTTAGAGCAAAGGTCTCCTTAATTTGCATTCTGCACTCTACTGTGTGTGAGGTTTAGTTAACACGGTCCCTACACCACCTTCTACTTCTAATACATATAACTTGATTAAAATCTTGGTGGAGTTTTATGAAATACTATGTGCCATGCATTCATATGGGAAAATAAATAGATATATAACTGAAGGCAGCTTGACATTTCTGTATTTATACCTTTCTGTTCACCAGCCTAACAATATCGTCCGTTGCCATAAAGTGACTTATACAACTATGTCAAGCTCAGAACGTGTTGAAGAGGCAGCTCGCACGAGCTGGGCTGGGGGTGAGACAGAAGCTTCCATTATCAGCAGAGAGGGAGAGTTAAAATTGATTGCCATACATAGAGAGCTTTCTGAATTGGTAACGTTTCTTTCAGCTGCAAGACAAAGTCCTCGTGAATAAATGGATAACCCTACAACTTATCTGTAATCATTTGCTATCAAACAGCAGAGAAGAAAACACCACCCATTTTACTGGCTTGTAAGTGGGTACTTACTTGTCAGTTAATGCTGTAAAGTAAGGATTCTACGTAGCATTTCTGGGAACTGTTGTATATATTTCTAAATTTAGCATATGTGTCTGCATAAAGGCAAGAGATTGTACTTAGAGTTTAAGGAATTTATGGTGTTCAGCATGAAATTCAAGTACAAGGTTTTAGAAGGGCAACTGTACCACAGCATGTGTATGTTAAGGACAAAAGGAAAGATCTTTGGTGTGCAAAATTGTTTCAGCAAACTTGCAAATTATTTTCTTAGTGTAGAATTCATTTTTAAGTTATTTGTTTGTATGAAAACATTACTAAAAGACGAAATAAACGGTGCCATTGTACTAGAGGTTTTTCAAAAGCACAATTATAAAAAGCAGCCATGCTACAAATAACACACAATCTAAATGACATCCAAGCTTCCACTAGCATTTTCTTGCAAAATGCACAATGAAAATGTTTTCTATTACACTGATAGGTCTTCATAAAGCGCCCCAATTTCTTAAGAATTATGCTTATGTCTTGTAAAACCATTGATGCACACACAGTGTTACAAACTGTTATTTATATTGCATCAGCTTTTCTACAAGAAATAAAAACCGGTAGCCTTTTTCTGATTACTTTGTAGACTAAATAGACAGAGCTCAGATAAAGGTTGGGTTATCATAGGGAAAAGAAAATAAAATACTAAAGCATTGAACAGTAAAGTTAAATACAATACTGTGTACTCCAGATCTTGCCAGACCTAAGCGAAGATGATGTTAATTTGAAATTGCTCGTGTCGTTCTGCTCTAAGGGGATAACACCCTCCACAGACAAGCAAGAATATTTCTTGGTGACTCAACCCAATACAGTATTAGATAATTTTCCATTTCAGGGTTAAAGTCAAGCCAGAGAGAACCTGAGTATGTCCTGGAGGGAGAGCCAAGGAAAAAGAATAAGGTAAGGGCTTGAATTCTGCTGTCATTCAGAATGGGTGGGAAAACACACCACTTTGACAGAATTTGTTAATAAGTGGCTTTTTACTCTTTAATCACCATTTTACTCTTAAATACATGGGGAGCCTGCACAAAGTTCTAATTAATCACTACTAATAAGGCAAAATTAAAAACATTTCTAATTTTAAAAGTCATGTTATTCTGGATTAGGGTTTTATTTTCTTGATTATAATTGCTTTCCCAATCAGACACGTGGCCAAAACCAAAGTAGAAGAGAGTATAAATAAAGCAGCAGCAAACAAATCTTCAGGACATAAACAGCTGCCTGTACCACAAGACAACACAAAATTTCAAGCGTTAACAGAACTGACTGCAATCAATGCCGAGATTTAATCCGATGTTTCAATGATCAAAACTAATTTGTTTAAAAATTATCCACAATTAAAGGGCAAAATTCCCAAAAGAATGTTTTCATTTTATTCCCCTGGAAACAAGCAGTGTTCAGATTTACCCTCCATAGTAATAACCTCCTGTCAAGCAAATAGCAGAATGACATTTAAGTAGGCTTCACAAAATGAAAAAGAAGGTAAGGACATAGACGAACAAGGATGAAATAGCATGGGATATTTAACTAATCTATTACAATTAAACAGCACTGTTCTCTGTGAGTGCTTGTTTCTCTAAGAATTCGGCAGGTTCAATTTTCTGTGTGTGGGTATTTAAATTTTAAAGGAAAGGCAACCTTAGCTAAGCATTTATTATACATGCAACAGAACAAAGAAAAAATATATTTTGATCAGATTTGTTTTCTTTGCTAAAGGAGTATGTTAATAACAACATAGTAAGAGCTAGCTTAAGTCCAGAGAAAGGCCCCTATGTGACTTAAGACCAGGTCAGTCTCTGTACATCTATTACTAGCACACTGTAGATGGCTGTTTTTCACACAAATTTTTCTCTTGCCAGAAATTTCTCTTTGCCAAGCTTCCTCTGAGGAAGCAGGGAAATAAACCCGTCACAAACATGTTAAATTGGGCACTCATAAATACATCAGAGAAACTAGTACTGGCACACCTCCATTGCAGGAGGAGGAAGAGGAGAAGCAGTCACTAAGTGCTAAGCTATTCTCCTTCTAGGTTGCTACTTCAGGTGAGACCCAAGAACAAGAGCTGCTACCAGGCCTGATAGCTGCTTCATGGCCCATTTTTAGCCCCTAATCAGTTTTTGCTAGAACAGAAAGTACAGAAGCACTACTAACAGTTTTACTTGGCAGCATCTGGATCAGAGTTTAGCCAGAAACTGAAGGAGGCTCAAATCTTTAGAGCTTCTCCCTGCACTGCTGTGAGGTTTGTCCCTGGCTCCTGCCAGGAGCCGCACAGCACCCAGAGTGACCCCGGGGGAGAGCTGCAGCCCTCATGGCTGTGGCTGCTGCTGCTCTGGGGCAAGCACAGGGCTGTCACTTTGGGCAACCAGAGACACTAACAAGTCACTCAAAATTAATTCCGAGAGATTAAAAAAAAAGGTTTTCCATACATGATGTTTCAAGCCAACACCACAGGTGTTGGTGCCTTAATTTTGCATCTTAGAACAGCCTTACAGGAGACATGAGTGGGGAGAGGAGCAAAGACAAGGCAAGAAGTCTGAAGGGTGATTCAAAGGAATCATTTTGTTCACCCAATAAAGTCAGAGTCATGACAGTACACAGCCACTCTCAACCCTACATCCCAGCTCAAGGCATACTGCTTTGCAGCCATGAATATGGACACAAGGAGAAGAAAAAAAGAAAAGAGAGAGAAAAAAATAAAAATCTTTTCCTTCCTACATCCTGGCGGCAGACCAAAAATCAATACCAGTTGCCTAAGTAAAATCTCACCCTGACAAGGCCTCCCTGCTGGCTACGCAGCAATACTAATGGTCTTGTAGTGGTCTTTAGACAACACAGGGATGTCAATATAATTTTGTTCCACTTTTCTTGCTTGCCAGCTCCCATCTGCAACCAATTCATAACCTCGGTTACTCATACCTTTGCACAAATGGACCGACTCTCCACCTACACATTTAGCTGTCCCTTTCCTCACTCCAGTGCTTCTCTGATCACTGTGACAGCCTTTGCAGTGTGTCCCTCCAAATCTGCTTTGCCTTTAATATTTCACTAAAATGCCAATGAAAACTGCCTTCACCTCCCGGGAGCACAAAAATCTTCCTTTCTTCTTCAAGCGCAGTAGACAAAGCCTATTCCCATCAGACTAAACAAATAAGCAATAGAGTCAGAAAATCAGGGACGTATATTGAAGACTTCTCAAATCTTACCCTCAGAACACTTCAGAGATATTAGTTAACTCCTTAGGGAAAATATTCTACTTTATAGAAAAAAAAAGTTATATATGCATTTAGCAAAAGTGCTGGAAAAATACAGCTCATACTTTTCGGTGAGCAACAACATAAAACATTCTAAAACCTTGTATCCAAAATATTTACATTTTCTAAGTAGGCTACTAGTTATAGAGGAACACAAACAAACACAGCCACGTATAAACAGAAGATGTATAGCTGGATGTTAAACACACCTGTGAGGAAGGACAACCACCTTTCCGTCAGCATAGCAGCCCCATCCTTCAGGAGCACTGGGGCTTTGGGAGCCATTGAGCCCAGGCCAGGGTTTGCACGCCAGCCTGGCCCCAAGACAGCTCCAGAGCAAGCTCCCTGCAGGGACGGGCCTGCCAAGGAGTGGCCGGCCTCTGTAAAACCGCCTTAGTTAATGCAAATGAGCGTGTGAGAGAAATCAAGCAGTAATACATAATTCATTTGCCTCACAAGGACACTGTGAGAGTTAAATGGGGCGGGGGGGGGGGGGGGGGGGNGGGGATAAAAAATAATAATTCTCTGTTGCTTTCGCTGGGTTTCACATGGTGCCCGAGGCAGGTGTGCTGCCAGGTGGCCAGGGACTTGCCCTCCTGCAGGCTGCAGGTGCCATCCCCATGGCCGCCACCGCTTACAAGCTGAGCACAACTGGAAGCGGTGAAAAAACTTGAGGCAACAGAAGTATCGCATTCTGACCTCATCTAAATGTCGTCTTTAAACAAAGAAAAGCCCCACACCACAGATGACAGTTCCAGAATAGAGTCCAGCAGGTCTGTCACTACCATCGGTGTCAACACTCTGCCAAGCCTCATTCTTCCTCCCTTGGCTTGAAAGGCAAACGCAAAGGTTGTAACAGAATCTTTCCTCTGGTATGATACCAACACACACCACAATACAGCATATGCTTTTAAAAGTACAGTACAGTAAGCAAAGCAAATAAAGTGTTACCAGAAAATGCTTTCTTACGTGACATTAAAAGTTAAAACAAACTTGTTTTGGTAGGCAACCATAAGGATATGCAAGATCGACAGCAGTCCATGGGAGAAAGCTTGGAAGCAGCTGCTTCGAAGATTCAGAGTCACAGGCGCAGTTCCTCAACCCCATTCCTCCAACCTTCTCTTTTCCCTCCCTACCTCTGTGCACCCACCCCGATCTCNGGTAGGCAACCATAAGGATATGCAAGATCGACAGCAGTCCATTGGAAGCAGCTGCTTCAAAGATTCAGAGTCGCAGGCGCAGTTCCTCAACCCCATTCCTCCAGCCTTCTCTTTTCCCTCCCTACCTCTGTGCACCCACCCCGATCTCCAGCTATTCCAGCTGCTCAGAGGAGATGGGCTCAGACTCTTGAGCCTTGGCATTCAGCTAATAGTCCACAGTGAATCAAAACCTCCCTGTATTCCAGAATTCGTTTGCAAGAACTGTAACTGCATTGGATAGAATCCTGATGCAAGTCCAGCTGTGTTCAAGGGCTGTAGGAATTGTGTCCTGTATTCTGCCACTATTGCTAACTATTGTTTTGGACCAGATGAGGTAAACTAGAGTAGGAAAATCCAGATTATTGGTATTGGTTTCAAGGACATTACCCTGAATTCACCATGCAGTAAGAATCAGCCTGGTAGAAAGCAAGCAGATTGAGAAGACCCTTTTCCCCTCACTTAAATCTCACTAAAAGTCACTTTTTCTATACTCCTTAAATTTGAATAATCTTGAACATTTCTTACAAGAATTAATACATTGTTTGCGGGCAGTGAGGATTAGGCCACGGTACCCAGAAATCTGCAGCAGTTGCTCATACATTCAGGCAGAGTACAGAAGAGCGATTCACATTATTTCCATAACCATGCCCACTTAAAGATATTTTTTGTCTTTTTTTGCTTCTTATAAGGCATTTTGACAAAAAAATGTATTAACAATTTCAGAATACCATTGCTACATAAAGATATGGATTTTTTTAAAAGCATTTTAGGAAATCAAGGGAAGTGAAAATTAGCATGTAAACGTCTTATGTGAAGTAGAAGCACAGGGAAAGATTAACACCTTGCAGGGAAGAAGTGGGAGGCAAATGCACTATAAGAGATGAGAAGACTTTCAAGAAGATCGCAAAAGGAGCTAGAAATACCAGGAATCATGAACAGGAGCCAAGAAAAGAGAATTGGGGCAGATTATAGTCTTTCAGGACTCTTATTGCATGGATGGAAATGACAGATACACACCACTCACAAACGAAATTCAAGTTTAAAATATATGTTTGTTTTGTTAGGATACACCATCTTATTTTGTTACTTTACATTATTCATGGGGAGCACATCTTTCAGTTCAAAGTCCCTACGAACAATATTCATTGCAGGCCTCCTAGCAAAACTAATGATAAAGCCATTTATATACAGTACTGCTTTTAGCATGTCGGCATACAATTAAATAATTTTTAATTTTATTTCCAAAGGTTATTTATCTTTAAATAAGATGCTTCAGAGCAATTAGTAGACATGCCATTAGTGTAGGACAGTAGGTTTCAAAAAATTCTTTCTTCCATTTAAGCTTGATACTATAAAACACAATGAACCATGAATTATCACCAAGATAAATTCAAAATATTTCACTTTTGACTAATTTAGAACCAAAATTAGTATTCTTCCTAATAACCAAAATAATTGGGCCAAATCCCTGGCAGATACAAGTTAGTCAAGTCTGTTTACTTCAGCCTATGCTGTTTGCAGTTCAGGTCTTAGATTATGACCTGACCTGGGATTTACACTCACAGCGAGCCTTATCAACAATTGATAGGATGAACTTCCTATCAAAAATGCTTATGTCATCACTTAAGATTAACTTACCAACAAAAAAAAAAAAAAAAAGGAAGAGTAAAAAGGCTCAAGGGGGAAACATCATCAATAAACCAGAGCTAACAGGAAGAAAAAAATGAAGATAAATCACCCCACTTTGAAACAAAGAGAAACTTCCACAGAAAACTGAAACATTTTACACTAAATTTTCACTAGTTTTCTTAGAAAAGTAAAATATTTGCAAAGATTGAGATCTGCTATTTCACAAGATAATAAACAATGACCTACACTGAAAATAGGGACATTTCTTAGTGAAAATAGTATTAAATTCTCACTGGGACAAATTTGCTCAAAATTTGTTATTTTGCCTAGGGCAAAAATGTCACATTGAATGAATGTGGTAAGTGTTGGAACTGCAACCTCTGTCAGATTTGGACAAATTCTCCTCAAAAATCCATATGTAAAAACACTTGGCAAACCAGCTTTCACGGATCTACGGGTAAAATAAAACATACAGTCTTCAAATATGCTGTAATTAATATGGCCGCCTTCATTACTGAAAAAGACAACTTTTCCAGAATGCTTCTGGAAGACAAAGTGAAGAGCATTATGAGCTCCTCCTTGTACTTAACCTTAGACCAACATGTGAAGCACACATTCCTCAGTTAAACTGTGGTGATATCTCCCCCTCCCCTCCCCCCCATATATAGATACGAAATAGGAAAGCTGATAAAATATTTATACTGTGCATTTGCATTATAGGCAATTCTTCAGGAAAATGGTGTGTTTTGCTGGGAAGTCCAGCTGCTGAGTTTAAAAATAATTACAAGGCTCAGGTAAAAGAAGTAATATAAAGCACTGTGCTCAGCTCAGAACAATCTAAAACATAGGACTGCCAGCACAGGAAAGAGGTTTTCCTCACCAGCCCAGTACATGGTAGAAGGTACAAGGTCCAATTCAGTAGATTTAGCACCTGTCCTGTCTCAGAGGCAGCGAAGTACAACATGCTCCCAACTCAAAGCCTAGAAAAATCCAGTTCCTCCACAGCAGGAACTCAGAAATCCACGATGTACAGCTACAGGCCTAGGGGATTTCATTGACAAGAATGCAGATTTCAGTTTTGCCTTTTTAAATTATCTGGATAGCATATAAAAAGAAAACAACATTATTTGTATTAATTACAGTACAGGGAAAGTTATATTTAATATTCTGTATAGTCCATCTGCCACTAGGACAAACTCCTTAGCCAGGTATGTGCCTGGTTTAAATAAGGCCAAAGACCCCTCGACTTCCTAGTAACAAGTAGATAAAGGAGTCACACATGCAGCTGCAAGCTCTGCATTCCTAAACATGTTACTGAGGTGTCCCTGCTTAATGTCTCAACATCCATTACACAGCTTTGAACTGCTGCTGGTATAATGCAAGAAGCAGGAACAGATGGAATTTCCCCCGTTTAATATTTAGTCATATTTTAATTCACTTATTTTGTAACTTCTACAATAAACCAAGTCAAACTATCAAATGTAATGACACTTATACATTCCCACTACCTTTATAGTAAAATTGATATTCAAAACATAACAGCCCTCATGTATAGGAGTAGTCATTAGTATTATAAGACTATTAGTGTACTGTAGTCTTCAGTTGTTTCAGTTTTAGGAAACTGAAAGTAGAAAGTTTCCCATCACTTCCACTATTGATATTATGCCCTTATAATTCTTCACACACACAAAAAAAAATAGGATGATCGTGTTTAGAAGGCTTTATTGTCTAGTATATTAATTTAGTTTTAAGTTAGTGCAGTTCCAGCTACAATGTCCTGGGGTATGAGGTTTTCAGTCTTCCCACTGAATAAACCAGTAGCTTCAATTCAGTGGTTTCAATCAAAACAGAAAGGAAAAACAAAAACTTTTTATTACAACTTGATCCCTGTCATTTTTTTTTATTTCAAAATTATTGCACTGAAAAGACAGACCACTATAATTTTTAAGCCTTAAAAAGAGTCCGCATTGAAAAGCAAATGCGAGGATTTCTCTTTCAGCTTTGCTCCACATACAAACACATTGACTTATTTAAACCAGGATAAGATGTGCAGAAGAAGAAAGCAAAATAGACAAGCAGCCAAAATGAAGCAAAATTTTAACTTCAAAAGCTTCAAGGAAATGTTTTTTGTTTTGGTTTGGGGTTTTTTTTCCAATTGAATTTTAATGAGGGGGGGAGCTATCTGGCCCACAACCAACTACAACCAAGAGAACGCTTTCAGCAAGATCAAATGCTACATTTACCCCACAAGCAGTTAGGTTCTGGTTCTGTTGGGATTAGGAGATCATGCTCAGAGCTCACCCACAAGAAGTCTTTCTCCATGAAGGGAGAAAAGCAGCCTGTATGCCTCATGCAAAGTCCCAGTGCAGCTCTTGCCCCACCAGCTGACACAGCAGAGCACAGCTGTCTCATAAAAGTTAAAACAAAACAAAAAAAGACACGAGAATGTGGACTGCCTATGTAAACTAAACAGAATATCAAGTCACCATAATCCTGAGTGAGGGATCAGAGAGAGACCAGCGCTCCCAGGCACAACTTAGTCTTACCTGCCTCTGAAGGGAATTATCCAGTACTCCTTATGTTAACTTTATAAGGAAGATTCACATTTTCTATTAGAAAGCACTGTCTTACTGTTTTCCTGGCTGTTGACCACCACTGAGACTTAAATTAGCCATTGCAGAGGTAGAAATAACATCTTGCAAAGAATCATTGGAAGCTATTTCCTCAGTTTTCCTATTAAAAGATACTTTACTATCTCAGGAGTGGTTATGTGGTGCCTGACCATCAGAAAAGAAAGCATTACATGACAAAGAATCTGAAGCTGAACTGAAAAAAAAAAAAGTCAGTGAAATGTGAAAAATCAGAGTTTTCACTTTCTACTGTATTTAAAGATACACATTTCTATTTTACCTGAACAAAGATCATTAAGCTCACCAGCCTAGCTCTGGGTACATGGGTACCCAGGAGTAACTGTCCTATTAAGTCAGCGCATGCACAAGTGGCTCAGCTGCTTGCTTTTCAGGCCAATCTTTTGAAGAAAAGAGAGTAGTTTTCCTATGTCCTCCTTCCTCCGTACCTAATCTTTAACAGTGTAAAGCTAAGAGCAGGAGGATGGGTTAAAACTACATGGAGCTGCCCTTTTGCAGGTCCTGGGCAATGAGAAGACTTGCAGTGACTGTGGGAAATCACCAAGGCAAGACTTGCTGGCTCCGGGCAGGAGGACAGCTGATGTGGTGGGACAGCTGCGAGAACTAGGGAACACTAGGATACTAATTGACCTGAGACAAAGATAGTGTTGTAAAAGTTAAGGCAAAATAGACAAACAAAATCAGCCAAATTTGTTCTTCTAACTGTGGTACAGCAACAACAATCAAAAGAAATCACCTGCCTGCCCTGGCTTCCTCTCTCCAACACTAAAAAGAACAAAAAGTATCGTATCAGAAATCAGCTCAAACGCTGGACCTGAAGTCACAAGAGTTCGAAGTATTATATTCTCATTCTTTTTGCTAATCCAGACGACAATTTTTTTGCACATTTTTTAAGCAGTTCCAACTCTTCTGACTCTAAATCTGTTGCACCAATGTCTACGGGCATGGATGGGGCTCTGAAACTCTACAACTTCACATATTCAGGTGAAGAGCTCAGCAAAACATAAGACAGGGTGAGAACTACACGGCCACACCGCATTGCACCCCTGTAGTCTCAAGCAACAACCCCAAGCTGCCAGGGCTACCTCCGCAACAGTGGCTGTGCCCCATATCAGAGTGGAAGTCATCTGCCCCATGCCTTGCTCTGCTGCCCGCACCACTGCCAGGTGCCATCCCACAGCTGGGCAGTGGCAAAAGGCTTCAATAGGCAATTGTTTTTCCTGGATTTGCCTCAAAAACTGTTTCACATAAAAAAAAATACCTATGTGTGAATCTTTAAAAGTACAGAGTTCACTCAATTTGGACAAGCCCTGAGGCATTCACAATTTCATTCAAGTCACCCTGCCCAGGACCTCATGGCAGGAACAGACTTCCTTAGGAGATTTTTGGTATTGCAACTTTGCTGTTCTGGTTGGGAGTGTTGGGATATGCTCCTATCCTTAAAATTGAAAAAACTTCATTGAATATTTGGGGGCATTTAAAAAAAAAAGTCCGTGTGGCCAATTGTCAAAGTTTGCGTTATGTAAGTGACAGCCCTAGTTTCAGATTTCTTCAATCCTTTTTAGTTATCAACATTTCAAGGATATATTTTTCCTGTATGTTGTTAACAGCTTCTTTTCCCCTCAGAATTAGAATTTCCTGAATTCATCTAGTTCCATCAGAAACAAGGCTTGCACTTTTTTTTTTTCCTGGAGTTACAAATATAAGCCAAAAAGCTCACTGGTTCAAGAAAAGCCTGATTAAAGTCACTAAAGTCTTAAGGCTTCACTTTATATTTCACTGTGATGACCCAAAATCCAAAAAGCTACTATAAGAATTTTGAGTCTCCCTCTTCCATTCTGCCTACATCTTCAATCTTTTATTGCTTACGAATGCCTTCCTCCCTTCCTTTAAAGGCCATGCTACTTTCATTTCCCTGAGAGATGCGCCTTCATTATACACAAATACACAAACACAAAACATGTTTTGCACAAGCTCAGGCAGCAGCGACCTACTGAGGTCTCCCAAACTACACTTCATTCTACTGGGTCTCCTAGGTTGCTTGTAAGTAACAAGGAGTAAATTCAGACTGATTCTCATTTTCACAAGTGCATAATCACAGGCACAGATTCTCTTTATTATTATTTGTGTGTTAGTTCTGCAAGTCTCTAAGTGTAACCTGGAATAACTATGTACTTACAGCTTCACAGAGCCCATGCTTACTGCGTTAAATACACCAAACGGAACTTACCAAAAAAACCCCTCCCAAAACAAAACAAAAAGCTCATGACCCAAATTTTTGATCCCCTTGAAATTTCTTTATCGTCACTTGTTTAAGTTCCATGTATAAACTCAATATGCTATTTCACATATTATAAAGTTCCTGTGAATTTAAAACAAACTCAACATATCAAACTGAAACATTTTAAGAAGCCAGGATGAGAAACATTTAATTCCTGGTCAGAATACAATTGAGGTACAGTCACCTGAACTGCTGTTCTTACTCTTGGGTTTTTTATTAATCAGCTCCTGTAGATTCTCAGTTTACATCACTCTCGTGACAGATCGCAACTCCAAAATACAATGCAGCAATTCGTGCAGAAGAGGAAAACCACAGGCTATTTCAGGAAATACAGGCTGCGCTGCCTTTGTGGACCACATGAAAAAAATAAAAAACCCAGAAGCATGGGAACTTTGTTTTCCTAAATATGTGATATTTTTACTTTAAGATATTTTGACAGATGATTCTCAAAAATATTTATGGCACAGCTTGAAAGAAACAATATAGATATCATCTCTTTACACACACACTGTAAAAAACAGTCTTTTACTAGTAAGAGTTCACAAACCAAAACAATGGGCTGGATAAGAGGGAGAGAAGAAGAGCTATTATCCCTACAGGTACAAGTAGTTACAAGATCCCTACAGAGATACACAGAGACTCAGTGACGTGCTATAAGGCACAAAAAGTATTTGACAGAGATAAGAACCGAGTCTTTGTTCCCTCCATCTGCTATCCATGCACCAGTCTTAGCCACAAGAACATCCATCTTTTCAAAAGAACAAGGGTGGGCAATCATTTTATGACTTCCCAATTCCAGGTGTACAGACAGACTTGGAGAAGTTGAAAAATTAATTTTTAATAGCCTTGTTATAGCAGCAAGTGTTTGACAACCACAGCAAGATCTGAAAACACTCAAGTATTTGCAAAATGAGACCCAGCCAGTACTATTAGACAGATCCGTACCACAGCATTATATTGCCATGAGAAGCCTTGTCATAATTTAGATATGAAAGGAAACCCAAAATCCAGACAGGTAAGAGAGAGAAGAAACAGTGTTAGTAGTCAGAACCTCAGAGGAGAAAGACGGGGGAAATACACACAGCAGGGTTTATTGCTGTTTTCTTCATGGGGGGGTGGGGGAAGAGAGTTATTTTCCTCTTACCCCAAACCAGCTTTTCCAAGATCACTTATATATAGATAACTTTAGTCAATTAAGAAATCCCAGGCTGTTTGCCTGATATTCCCGATGTCCCTGCTGTTCGCAGGTGCAGGTCTAACTCAAGCAAGAGCCAATTTCAAGTTCCTTTGTAGTTTAACTATACCAAGCAGCACAGCTGTAGCAATGGCCTCATTATGTATATTACCTACTGGTTTCACACTTGAATCCATTTTAAAGTCCTCCATGTGCCTCCCTATTAGCTTAATAATGAAGAGTGTATCAAAGAGTATGTTGCTAAGTTGACTGAGAATTTCAAAGCACTCCCAGCAAGACAGAGCTGCTGAAACCATGAAATAACAGAGGTCACTGAATTCTGTTCTCATTGTGATATTGCTAGTTATTATATTCACGACCAAAACCTGAACATCTGAGACAGGCAGAAGGTGATGCGGTTTTGCGTCTTTGGTGACGACAGTTTTGCCATTGAATGTAAGAATCAAAAAGTTAACCTAGGTAATTAGCTGGCTGAACATCATTTGTCTCTGCTGTTTTGCCCTTCATCCTAAAATCTGATAAGTGCTCATTGTACATTAATTTAAACAACTCGCCAATGAGTAAGGGAGAGCAGTATCTAGTGATTAGAGCACTGTCCCTGTGTTATTACTGCTGTAGCTACAAAGAAAATTTCATTATAGCATGTGCTTGGCATGCAAAGAATGTCTATTTCATTAGCACCTGTAATAATAGCTGTGATTTTTTAAAAATGTCTATTTATTTAGTGAAAAGCAGTAGTCCAGACATCAAAATGAAAGAAAAAGTCAGTATCTAGAGAAAAGTTAAGATTTCTAAACTGATGTGCAGACATGGGTGTATAACATAGTTTCTGGCTGCTGTTCATCTTCAGTACTGCTCTTCCTGCCATNAAGCAGTAGTCCAGACATCAAAATGAAAGAAAAATTGAGTCAGTATCTAGAGAAAAGTTAAGATTTCTAAACTGAAGTGCAGACATGGGTGTATAACACAGTTTCTGGCTGCTGTTCATCTTCAGTACTGCTCTTCCTGCCATTAGCTAGATGACACTGGCATCAAAGCTTGATTTTCTAGTGTACNTTAGCTAGATGACGCTGGCATCAAAGCTTGATTTTCTAGTGTACATCTGCCCTCATATTATAGTTTCATTTGTCTTATAGTGATACTTGTTTTATAAGAAACATACCAAGTTAGAGATTAGAGAACACGTTATAGCAATGAGATGGCACTGAGCAAAGGAGATTGGGTAGGCTAAATCATGTCAACAAACTATTTGTCCAAATGGTAAAAAGAACTGCACTACAACAGAAAGCAACAGACTGATTTAGTTTTAGAATTTACATTTTTATCACTTATTGGCTCTAGGAAAAAAAAAATAAAAATCAAAGACAGCACAAGTTCAGAGTAGATGTATAACCAGAATTGGAAGTATACAGTAGGAAACTGTTGCTTTGTGAAAGGCCTCAGATGCCAGGGTGAGCATGCCGAGACTGAAGGAGGAACTGCTGAAAGATGCCATCTCAGACACGAAATAAAACTGCAGGACTTTCGATGAGTTGTCATTGAACAGGACAGAAGCTGGCAGACCAGCGAGAACACTATTTCAGAGTGGTGCTTCCTCTGAGCTACCCTCAACACGGATACGCAACTGAGACTAAAAAGGATCCAACTGAGGTTGTGCAAAAATAATTAAAAAAATTAAAAAGAACCCCACCGAACAGAACCAGTCCACCTTTCTAGCTACCTCAAGTTTTGTCATGCTGGTGGGGTTTGTAGAACTCAGTGCTTAAGATTCAAAAGTATATTAATTTGCCAACAGAGTAATACCTAATCAAATAGTCTTCCGCCTTCCATTCTCTCACTCGCTTTCCTTGGCTCAGCATCGTGCCTCACCCGAGTCTGTCCCCTTGCACACAAAGAGAAATGTAAGTGAAGGTCCTCATTGTGGTTGTTGCTTTGAGAGAGGTACGGCTCGAGCTGAACAGTGACATTTTTAAAGAACCACTGTGCACAGCTTAGGGTCAACACAATTGCATATGGCTAAAGAGAATCCTAATATAACCAAAATGCACAGATAATACAGTCGCTCATTTGAAAGAATTTATATCATCAGTTAAGTAAGACTTTTAAGCAGGAAGAGGAAATATCTTACTGCCAACATCCTAACTGTAAAAATTGCAGTGTAATCATTGGGACCATGTGTTACTTGTCATTCACAAACTTCGCACCAGACAATTTAGTTGATGGTGTCTACATACCCCGTAGGTTCCCATCTGATGTGCAGGCACAGAAATAATTTTGGTTTAGTCTTTTGACTTGGATTTATTTTTTTTATTAAGAACATCTGCAACAACTCACCAGAACCACTGAGCTGCATACGGATGAAATTGTTTGTCTAGCATACGGAGATGGCATCTGTTTGTCATAGGAAACTCAGACTCCCCAGTTTTGTGAAGAAAAGAACAAAAAATAAGTACAGTACACAAAAAATTACAGATTTAGTGGTAAGCAAGCAATTGACACGGAACACTAAAGAAAGGCACAGCACAGTTTAATACAGTTGCAGGGAACACATCGCCTGCTGAGGGAAATAACACATCTCACAATTTGCCAGAGGATTGCCAGCTCTCGCTTACGCAAATAGCCAAGGCTGGTAAAAGTAACAAAATAAAAACACCGAGAAACATACTTTATCTCTTACCACAACAAATGGGACATCTCCCACCTGAAACGATATCTTTGCACTTTCCTTACTGAGGCAGATGTAAAGCAGGAATCTCTCCGAGTTTCTTTTAGGAAAAAATAAAACAGACTGAAAGATTTCAATGCATAAAGTACAGTAGCAGAAACAATTTTAAGACCAAAAGAATACTCTTTTATTCCAACTGATGACATCTCCCTGCTCAGTACTTGCTGCTTATAGAGCTCTGTTCTCATCATCAGATCTCCCTGCTTCCTTGGAGTAGCAGATTCAAGAAGGAACTGGAGAGATCACTGTGCAAACAAGAAGAAACTATTTCCGAGATGCAACGGCTCACAGAGAAACGGCTGTCCCTGTACTGCCAATGACATTTTCTTTTAGTTTTTCTGTTATTTTAAAATACTTGAGTTCTCACAGTGTATGGCTGTGGAGAAAAGTTTTACTTAAGTGCACTCCAAAGATTCAAAACCCAGAAGATAACAGAACAATCATAATTAAAAATATTTAAGGCCTTATTCCGTCCATCCTCTTGATTTGTGTGTTTTAGTTGGTGATGTTGCTGATTCCAGCTACCCTAAGATGCTGAATACCTCCAGAGTCTACACAGAACCCAAACCATCATAACAAGAAGGGGTGAACAGATGTCCAATATTTGCCCGTATAATAAGCAAGTGGCAAATATTAACATTGGCATAATTATTGTGCCAAAGACTGAATTTCAGTAACAGTCGATGTTTCCCAAGCGGAGATGAAGGGGCAGGAGAAAAGATCTTATCAGAGTCTAGGTACGTGAACTTTGGATCTGATAACAAAAGGATCCCATTTCTACATTGTATATTATTGGTTGGAGAAATACAAATGGGAAAGCTTTCGTGGATAAGACCAACACACTTCACTTCAGATTCTAAAGGACATGAAAATATGAATCTGTGAACTGCTGATTGAGCAATGTTACCAGGAACTTGTGTGTGCGTGTACTTAAAAGTATTTTCATTTCCTATACAGTAACAGTAGAAAAATATAAATTGCACCATCTCCTTAAGAACAGCAACATTTAATGCCCAATTCCCATAGTCATGAGGAGGCTTGTAAATATTTTTTACATACTTTAATAGTATCCGATTATAATTTTGTGCTAATTGCTTTAATCAGCCCAACCTGAAGTGTTATACTATTTTTCCATAATTAAGCAATACCACATGACAAGCAGTGCTTTTCAGAGCTATTATAGTACTTTCTAATGCTATAATAAACAAAGATCATGCATCTTAATTATAACCAATAAAAATTCCATACACATTTAATTATATGCTACAGTGAAATTCCCATAACTTTAAAAAAAGCTCTGTCATGATTATTAAGATGTTGCTAATATGAGCTCACACTAATGGGCTGTGCCCACTATTAATGTCATTGCAAATAGTTTACATCAGGAATCTGTATCTCCAATTTAAATGTTAATGGACTGAGTCTTTTTCATTTATAGTGCAAGAAAAGGATAAAGCTACTGAAGTCAATGAGATTATGTAAAACTGCTAACTAGAATATTACTGGCTCAATCTCCAAATGCGTAGTTCAGAGCATAACAGATTCTCACATACTTTTACCCCAGGTCCTGTCAATACAGAGGAAAAAAAAATAATACCACCAGTACACGTTGCATTTGAATCAGATAGAGCAAAATGTGGGTGAATGAGGCTGATAAAATATCATAGGTATCTTAACTTCCGTAAATCATGGATTACCTTTAGGCAAAAAGGTCACAAGGCATGTTCCAGTTCAGCATGTGAAACATGACCAGACCCCAAGGTGGTAGCCCCATACTACTCATCTCTACTGCAGTTCCCAAAGCAGTAGCTCTATCTCTGAGGTGTCTATACAGAGGAAGAGGAGTGATGTACAAGCACTGAGCCATCAGAGCTCAGCCTGGAGGTCGCGAGCGAATATCTCCACCATCANGCCTGGAGGTCGCGAGCGAATATCTCCACCATCACAAAGCTAAAAGTCTGAACAAATATCAATCTTTCTTTTAAAAGTTGAGTTTAAATGTTATTACATGAACAAACCCCATTTCTGAAGTTTGTTATTCCTTCCCAGTGTGTATATGACACGATAACTACTAGACAAATGCCCTGAAGTCCTTGGTTTACAGAGGTTACACATCAGCTCCACCATTATTCAAACAGATCAAAGACTATTCTCTCGTGCTTGGTAATGTACCTAGATAAGCTCATGGCAACGAACCAGATGACACAAAAACCACCGTGTAAAAATAAATCTGTCTGTAAAAACAATGCATAGAAAAATAGTTTGTAATATTGGTTGTAACTAAAATCTGAATAATCTGAAAAATTTGGATAAAATATTCCTAAAATAATTTTTCCCCTGAAGTTAGATAGTTTTGCATAAAAACAATGCTTAGCTGAACAGTGAACAGCTGCTCCTTTTCAGGTACTTCCTATTATATTTCAATCCTGAACCTTCACACAGCCAGAGAAACCAGGCTCCACTCTACTTTCTTCCTTGGACTCAGCAAATTCCAGACACTGGCATGTTCTCTTGGAGCCTGTTATCAGCTCCCACAACTTAGATCAGCTTATAATAAATCCATGACAAAACTACAGTGGGACAAATATCACAAGAAAACGCGAAGATATTCTGCCCTTCCCTGCCCCAACACTGTTGTACCCCAATTTATGACCACTGTCATCATGCAGTTGTAGCTCACGTTTGCAGTCTCTGCTTCCAAGAAGTTTCTACAGTCGTAAGCAGTATTTAGACTGTCTCAAGGGAGATGTTTGTGTTGTGTTTCCTGCGCTTCCCTTCCATCATTGCATTCTTCCTCTCATTGTCCCTTTGTTCCTTACTAACAGTTTTAGTACAAGTCTTTAGTATTAAGTGGCAAATAACAGGCAGTAATTAGGCCCACTGGTGTGCTGTTCTGCACAAATATATATTGGGAATCCTTCCTTGCCACAAAGAGCTTATAGAATATGATATCTTTTTTTTTTCTCCATTGCCCTTTTTCCTCACTGCCTACTGCCCCATTTTTCTTTCCTACCATTTAAATTTTAACACAGATTTTTGCAACACCACTTTATTAGAACTGCAAAAGCTTAGAAAAATATCTGTATGAGAGTCTCTATTCTTTTATTTAAGACTCCTCAAAACCGAAGAAAGCATTATTAAAGTCATGGGAGAAATATCTGAGTCCCAAGCAGCAAAGTTAAAAATAAAGTTCTGGACTTGAATTTCAATGTTGAGTAAGGAGAAGCAGTCAACATCTTTCCTGTTTGGGTTACATGCTTAAACAACACAACTGGAAACTCTAATAATGTAGTGATTTCTTTGCTAATCAGTGTTAATACCCCAGGGAGATTACGGTATTTAAAAGAAGACCTTGGACTACTTCATTTTCAGGCCACTTCTTAGAGCAGACCTACTTTCCTGGCCAGTAGTGCTCTCAAACTCTCAGCCACAAGCCAGCATGTTCCCTCGTGTGACTATCCTACTGTGTTATGCATCAAAGTAGGACAGTTCTAAGGAGAAAAGATGTAATGAATTCTACTATGCTTGGTTATGTCTATAAAATTGTAATATTTACTTCTCCCTGACTACAGAAGCTTATGAGTCCCATATCTCCCTCTTTCTTCGAAGCTACTTCAAACTTCCCAGGTCATTTTGAAATTCAAAGTTGGCCTCTGCAGTCTCACTTCCCTTCTTTGTGTTTCAGAACACATGTATCACAGTGGAGTTAGTGGTAGTTTTACTTCATACTACTCCCTGGGTCAGAAGGTGTTGTTGCAAATCTTTAGGCAGTTTGGAAGAACATGGGAGCAGAGCTGCGTCTCCTGAAGCACACTCCAAG
>RSEF01000008.1:1884173-1924955 GCA_003993805.1 Himantopus leucocephalus | reverse complement strand
TAAGATAGAAAAAGAGACCATTTAGCATAAACTGATGAGGCTCATTCATTGATTCCCCCAATACTAGTGGATATTGAATCTGACACAATTTACCTTCTAATAAGGAGACAGCACAAGACATCCTGTATCCCCTCCCCAGAGATGCTAAGATGGAGTCACCATTTTTACCCTTAGGCCTTCCTAACAATCAGGCTGCACTATTTTTCAGGCTTGAGAAACTCTAGTAGGATCTATTGTTTCTTGAATAGACTTTGTTCTCTGAGAAGGACCTACTGAGATACTTAAGTGAGATTTCTATGGCTTTTTTAGCAATTCAAATAATTCTTAATTTCAGTAAGGCACTTTTAATCACAAGTGAGCCAGTTTATAATCCAGAATTCAAAGAAGTCAGGAAGGTTTAATTCTGCCTCAGATTTTTAATAGATCTTCTGTGAATGTGCATTTACCACTTAAAAAAGGAAAAAAAAGATGTGGCTTAAGTTTTGTTAAGAAACATTTTACTAGGGAACGGAGGGAGAAATCCAGCACCCACACCGAAAAGAAGGATTTAAGTTAGAAATCGTAAACGCAAACATAGTGCATCATAACTGATTACACAGGGGAACCATCTGAGCCCCTTTTGGCCCCAGCTTCTCTATCTGAGAGGAGGACTACAGACCATCATACATGACATTTAATGCAAGACTTCGGTGCTTTCTCACACTTTTTAAGCTCAAACTCCTCACGGGAACAGAGATCACAAAAAATCAACATCATCTACAAATATCTTTCATACCAGTTAAGGAGTGGAGTGGTAGCCTTGAACAGGTAACATTACTCCATTAGGGTGGTTTTATGCAGTTTAATCCGTATGAGATCTAATCTTATTCTTCTCTTCACCCTAACCTTTTTTTTTTTTTTTAAAGTAANATACAGTCTGTGAGAACGCATCTATATGGAAATTAGTTCTAAAGATTGTTGTAATAAATACCTGCCAGGTATACAGTATTGGTAGAATTTATATTTCTTAAATATGAGAAATAGGATTAAGATATGGGAAATTAAAAACTATTTCACATCTTACACTTTTAAACTGCGAAGCAGAGTACCAGCATCCTTGCTTTATTTAATGAAAATTATTATCAAAACATCAAATAAGCAAGATGGTTCAGCCACAGCATGCAAAGTGATTAATATAACCACTACCTTTTAACAATAAGTAATTACTGTTCACCACAAAACAAGTACCCAGTGAACCTAGGACTCCCGTGAGATGCTTATGCATGTATTTTACATTGATTGTTTCTCAAATACTTACAGTTATCTTAGATCAAATTAGAGAAGCACTCAAGTTTCTCTTAGTGCCTTAGACCATCAACACTACAACAGGCTGTAGCAGTTGTTCAGATCGTGGCATTTTCTTGAGAAGTTCTGTAAATGAGATTGTTAAGAGTAAAAAAAGGGATTAGTTTCTGGACTTGAGGACCAACAAAAAGACTGTATTTGGACATACACAAATGAGTATTGTCTAAAACATGCAAATATATATTGACTGCTGAGTTAGATATTAAAAATTGAAGTTACTCAGTCTACTCTGACTATGACAACATTAGTACATAAACTGAAGATGAACCAGCATAGTTACAGTCATATCCAATGGCTTTATTTTGTCAAATTCAGAGCCAACAGCTAAGAAATACAGCGTTTATTCTAATCAAGAAAACAGATTTCCTAACAAAATCAGTTAAGTTCACGTTTCTTTCTGAGCTTTAAGATGTAGGAAAAACTTTTAAGCACTCACAGAGGCAGCAGCTGAGGATACACTTAGCTTAGAGGGCGGGTGCCAGTTCTCCAGGTAGAACCTGCGTGGCCAGGGCTTATGCATCCATCCTTCTACCGCAGTTGCTGTGCAATACACGGGCTAGCTCTCCTTCCCACAAATTCAGGGACACCCAGAGCCCTTTCCAGACCATGCTTGTAGCCCTGTTGCTTCCCAGGCCAAACCTGGGTTGAGGAGGAGCTAAACACTCCTGTGCTCCTTTCTGGCAAGGAAAGGCTTTTACAAAACCCACTGCTCCTCTGAATTACTTCCTGCAGTTATTAATACCAACATGACACTTTTCTCTCTCCTGTCACCCTCCTGGCTCCTGCTCTAGTCTCCGCTGCGGTGTTGCGAGCGGCTGATGTCCAACACGTAGGTGGGGTGCAACTGGGGCTCATGCCCCTCGGAGGCGCTGCCACGAGGCAGGGTTCACTCTGCTGCCTTTCCAGGGCCACCTCGGGAGCTCAATGAGACAGACAGGGGTTTCTGACTACTCAGGTCACAGAAAAACTGAAAAACTGCAGAAATATCAAAGCTATCAGCGTAACACAGGATGAAGCTTTTGTGCTCTTTAACTGAGCAGACCTCTCAGCATGAGCAGCAGCAGTTTTGCTCACCTAAGGGCTAAAGAATTTGGCTTGGAATATGTAAAACTTAAAGTGCCATATGAAAAAAAGACATTTATGAATTTATGCTATAGTGCCCAATTAGAGAGTTCTTATGTACTAGCAATTATTTCAGGGTATTTGGCTGCTGCTTCTCCTTTCATTTTTGCCCTGGAGCATGGAGACATATTTTCCAGTGCAGGATAACACAGAAACAAGCACCGTAATCTCGCTGGTCTCTATTTTTTGCATGAAAACCAGGAGCATAGCTGTCACTAAGCTGTTTATTCAGGCCAAATCACCAGGGGGCCTGCAGCAGCCCCCGCAGGTGGTTTCTCCGGGCACGGTCGCACCCCAGCAGAGGCTGTCTCCCCTGTGCAGCGTTTGATCTCCTCTGTTGAGTTTCTCTCCATCTCTACTATATAACTTCTTAAACTTTGATTCCTGCAGGAATCAAATTTAATCTGTTTCAGTATATTTTATGCTCCACGGATTTATTCAAAGCTGAATAAAAGCATTGCAGTACTTAGGTTTTCTATTTTATTTCGGGAACTATATTATTAGTAGCCCCATTCAGGAGCTAGAATAACTCGAGTCAAGCAGATTAAAAACCCAAGCTACACCTGTGGTATTCAGCTTGCACTTTAATCTTATCCACTAAATTAAAAAAGGTCTGGATAAAAATGAGACAGATTAACCTATCAGTTGTCTCACGTAAAAGAAGATTCAGTTCTCCTGCAAGTCTGGTAAATTTTCCCCTTTTTGCTGGAAAATACCACCTCTGTACCAAACTATTCCATTTCACTGAACAAAACAAAATAACCCTTTTGAGCTGTACAGGCAAAAAAATGGTTTTACTACATATCCAAATGAAAGGAAAAACACCATATTTCTTATATTTGAGTGATATTACAAGAAAAATTTAAATGCTTTCTCCTTTTGCTTAATTTTTATTTTATAACAAATAGAATTATTATTTGATACTCTTTTTTTAATGAGATTCCTCTATTTCCTTTTCTAGTCACACTCTGGGGTTATGCGAGTGAGCTTTCTATTTTTAATACAAACTAAAATTGAGTAAAGGATGAAAATAATAAATATACATATAAGAATGCTTTTAATATAACATGTGTATTTGTATATGAGATGATCAGCTAGTAAATATTTTATTTTGCTCTGTATAGGGTAGACTATATCTAGATGAGCTCAGACAGATTGAACAATAAAATGAACATGACAAAATGGGTTTTAAGTCAGGAAACAGAACAGTAAAGCAATTTCCTGAGTTATTTAAATGCTTTCATTGGAGAAATGTCATTACATACTTGAATTACACTGGAATGTAATTATATAAACACCACAAATAACAATGTTTTACCAAGAAAAACAGAAGTTGAGAGGGGAATTATTTCCTGCCATATTTCTTCATTTTAAGATCAGGTTCTGGTTGCTATAAGAAATAAATCAAAAGAAAGGTTTTAAATTTATTTTAGGAGTCCATGTCCTTTACACTTATGCACATACTTATGTTAAAATATCTGATATGTGAACAGCTCCATATATTTAGTCCCCTGCAGGTTTAAGACACAGCCCTTACTCAAAAGCCCTCCCTTTGAACTATTTTAGTGACCTTAATCAGAATTTCAGCTTCAAAATTTAGCATCACTGAAGATGCTTATGAAAAGACTGCTTATGAGCAATTAATTCTAATCTTTTCTTTTCATAGGCAAAGTCAGAAGAGGAGTTTTTTTTCTTCTCATGTGTTCTTAATTTTGGTATTATATGTGTTGCAAATTCATCACAAATATCTGCCCTGTGTGTCTAGCTGAAATGAAAGATGACAGAACTTTATCCAAAAATAGAGACTACATAAACAATCTGAAAAGTTGTGTTTACTTAAGAATTTGGACATTAAGCAAATTTTAATTGCCTAAGATCGGTCAGATGAGAAAAAAAAATGTAAAATGTGTATTGTGGAATGTTTGTTATCACTTAGAAATATTAATATCAAAGTTGTTATAGTTGAGCACAAACTTACACATATTACTATTCATCCAACCCCACTGATCTTTTTTTTGTGGGATTCCCACAAAAATATCTGTGTAGAATTTGAGCCTTATCTAGCCCCAAAATATCCATTAAAATTTGAAAGCCAGCTATGGCCCTTCCTACTTGCTTTCTCAGCAACTCAAACAAGCCTGATTCAAACCAGGTGTACACATTACGGGTAAAGGTCACTTTCCTACTCATAGTGACACTATTTTTCTACAAGGACGTTAAGCTATATTCTATCACATTATGAATTACAAAGGAGACCTGTAAGGAGATAATTTCAGTTTAAATACATATACTTCTTCATTAATTGTTCCACAAAACTGTATGTTATGACCAAGGACCTCCTCAAAACAATTTTTGTCTTAAACTTAGCTTTAGGGAAAGATTAATTGCAAGTAAATGACAAAGAACCTTCTCCCCAAACGAATATGGCACCAAACTGAAACAGATCCACTCCTCCTCTCCCTCCTACCATAGTCCTTATTATAACATTTATATCCAGGGAATGAGTTGCAGACAAGGAAGACTAAATCACAGTGGATTCCTTTTTCACTCTAGCCCGTTATAAATTCCTGCATAAGTCAGTCATTTAGGCCTTTTTTCCACAGGTAGCAAACATTTTTTCCCACAGTGTTCAGCTGGACCCTGAACTGGTGAGCAGCTTTACTAACAGGCATTCTTGCCTTCCTCTGTACCTCAGTTTCCTCATTTGCAAAAAGAGATAATCATCTCACCCATCTATTTTAAAGACATATTATCTTTGAACAATGTTTGAATGATAATTCTAACTTTTATGAAAAGTCGACTATTCTAAATGGACAACTCATTAAAGCTAATGCAAAAGAATAACGTTGGCAAAATTCAATGGATACTTTATTTGTACCACTGTAAGACAGGCAGCAAGGGAGTTAACTCTTACCTGTAATATTCAGACTGAGAACAGACAGCAGCTGTAAGAGTTAAAATATTTAAAACATTCATGAAGTTCTTATCCAAATTTTAACAGTATAATATTTTTAAATCATTGACAATTGTTTAGGGAAGTGGTCTTGCTTTATTCATTAGCACAAAGCTACTGGTCAGCAAAAAACTAGTGCCTTTCCAAGCAAGCCATAAGTAAGCTGAAATTTCTCCTTTTTAGGAATTACTTATTGTTTATTAGATATATTGTTCTTACATTTAGGAGCTCTTTCAGTGCCACAGTACCATGCCCAATAACTTTGTGTCTTATATTCCAACCCCGATCTGAATCTGATGCTTATCTTGCTTCTGAGACCCTTCTTTGTAAACTCACTGGAGTTTTGGGTTTGGAAAATAAAATAGGAAAACAGTGTCTATTTGTGTTTCAAATTTTTGTTAATAAAAAAAATGACTGGTTTTAAAAATGTTACCTCGAGTATTTAAAATCTAGCAGAAGTCTTCAAGAGCTTTACTCCTCCTTATACAGACATGAAACACNAGCCTATTTGTGTTTCAAATTTTTGTTAATAAAAAAAATGACTGATTTTAAAAACATTACCTCGAGTATTTAAAATCTAGCAAAAGTCTTCAAGAGCTTTACTCCTCCTTATACAGACATGAAACACCGACATTAAAAAAAATGAAAAGAAAGTCAAGTTAGGCTACCATAATCCCTCAGGGAAGGGAGAATTGCTGTCGAAGACAAATAAACCAAGTACAAGGGGAAGTGAGGTGAAGTATAATACCATTTGGGGAAAAAAATTAAGGCAATAATATTCTTTCCCAAGCAATGGCATATACTTGTGGCCATCAACAGAAAGAGCTTTTCCTTCGTAGTACATTTATTTATATCCCAGTATGAAAGCTATGTATGCACAGCAGGGAACAGAAAATCCGATGTGTTTTTATCATAAAGAGAATCTATATGTACTATTGTTTCAGATTAAGATTGCACCTGTTTTAAAAAAGAGCCTGTCTTTAAATAAACCAGTCCACTCAATAAATAAATGCAAAATCAAGACAGAATTTTTGGAAACTCAAAATGTGGACTTTGGAGGTAATTTGTTTAGCACCAACCACATGTTGTTGTAGCATGTCCCAGTTACAATCCAACTTGCATAAGCCACGCGTTCTTACGCAGGGTTCCCACATACACACTAAAAAAACTGTTCCCTTGAACCAGTGTGCAGAAGGAGAACCTAAATGATACAGAAAGACTTGGAAGGAAGAGCTTACACTCATAATGCACTTTTTATTAATTCTGTGCCCTGTTTGTATCAAGAAATATCCTGTCAGAAGGGGTGAGGACCTGGCATACAAAAACAGTAGAATATTCCAGGCAAGGCACAAAAAATTCAAAGAATTCACAGGATTACAAAGACACTAAAGTAATTTTCGTGTTTGAGGACACTGAAGAGTGGAGGTTTGGGTTCAAGAGAAAAATATTTCTTCTTCCTGAACAGTCTGTTAAAGTAATATGACATGTTTCCATAGTAATAGGATTGGAAAGTATACAATTCTTTAAGTGTGGTGACTGTCTTCAGTAAATGGCAGTGGAGCACTATAGGATTTTATTATTTAAATTGGTTAATGACAATGTTTTTCATTTCTAATTCTTACATTGCCTTGATTTAGTATGGTCTGTCCATAAATTCCCCACAGGTCTTTTGTGTTAAACCACATTGAGGCAACTGCAAGTGGAACTACATGACAATGGGGTGGGAAGGGGGGGTGCGAAGGGGGAGTGGGAAGGGCCACATAAAGATAGGAAAAAGGTGATGAAAAAAAATCACATCAGACTCAGGGGTTTAAGGACAAGTCTCCTCAGAGAATTTGTTCAACTTGCAAGAGCCACAAGGACCCATGTCGTTGAGCACTGCAGAGTTGATTATAATAGAGCATATTCACAATTCCAGTTTTTGGTCAGATTGAAGTCAAGGCTGTAAACATCCAGGTTTCCTCAGGATTTTCTACAGGAGGAACGGAGAAGAGAGCTAAAGTCACCCCAGCAGTGTGTCTGCATGCAGCTCTATATTTCAGCCACTTAAGAAAAGTCTCCCTAATCTGCTATTCACTCCCACCTACCTTCAAGGAATGAACTAGGTTTATTTATTTGTTCAGACTAACACCATTTAGGGCTATAACGTAATCTCTCTTCTCTAGAGGGAACACGCTCAAGGCTAACAGTGCATTGTATTTCAGACAAAACAAATGAGCCCGTATTTGACTTGTCATCAAAATGAGAGGGATTTTTTTTCCCAAAAAAAAATCCTACTATTTTTTTTGTCTTCCTGATTTCTTTAGTTCACAGAATGATACATGAGAAAGCTAATTAAATTAGACAAAAATAAAAAGAGAAGAATGAAGTGCAAGATAATTTTTCAAATTACTTTTTGTACACATTCTGATTTTTGTTAACAGGTTTTCACGATCAGAGATATAATCAGATTATTTTAAAAATGGCAGATACATCTTGTAGTGAATTATGTGCTAGCAGATTTACAGAACTTCCATTTCAGGCAAAGAACCTAAGAAGAATCTTTTTGCAAGTGCCTACGCTACATCTTCTTTGTAAACTTCCTCCTCTCAGCTACATTCAGGAATTGCAAAAAGATATCATACAGTGTCATGCAAAAATGCCTATGCACTTCAGAGATATGGTATGTAACGCATGTACAAAAAAGGGTCATCCTGAGCTGACAATGCATACTGCTCATGCTGTTAATAGAAAATAAGATGTTCTCACAAGAGCTAACAACAGAAGAATATGCCCACTTCTCTTTCAACCATGGTAATAGCATTAACATTATCCATGCCTTTTTCAAAAGCTCTTGGCTTCAAGGGATGTCCCTCTTTAGTTGTGGGTACCCAGGTAAAGAGGTTGCAGTCTTGTATTGCTTTTAACATGAAGCTTAGGGAAGATAGTAAAGTGCTTCTCTAAGCCCCTTTCAGCCACTCCTTACTCTACATATCAAGTAGAATATTTTCAGTCAACAAGAATGGCTCACACTGCTGCCAGACAATATAGTTTACAGCAGGTGTAGTTCAAGGTTACAGGGCTGTTATTAACTGTGGATATAATGTGTAGGGTCCTCTGGATGAGGCAGTTGTTGGAGACATCTTGTAGAGATTCAGTTAGGAGGCAGGTTACAACCACATTACGGAGGAAAAGATGGTGGGGCACCCTACAAGGAGAAGTTCCTGTGGTCATAAACAAACAATGGAATGGATAGAAAAGCACATAGGAGCTTTTTTATACCAATTCAGCACACTTTTTAAGCCTTTCATTCATTATAAACATGTTGGTGATTTCATTAATATGTTTGAAACAAGTCAAAGTACCTGTCTCTACACCTGTACCGCTTCCAGAGAAGTGTCAGCTGTTCACAATGACCTTCTGAAGCAAACATAAATACCAGTAAGAGTGTAACCACAGTACCACAGGCCATACTCTTTGAATGGATATAATGACCCACTAAAGGCTTTCCCTCTTAGATTCGTTTTTCCTTTACTTCAGATCTGCTTCCTTCACAAAACTCTTGAGCTGGCTGGGCTAGTGTAGGGCACTGTTGGAGTCTCATGCTCACCCACTAATAAGGATGCAATAGTTTTAACTCCTTCCCAATTCTAAATCAAAATTTCATTTTTTAAAAGTAGATTCCAGCACGTTAGCAAGCTTGAACAGAGTAACTCAATATGCTAATTCCAAATACCGGCTTTTCTGAAGATGGTCTATATATATTATGGCTGTCTTTTCTCCTCCTAGCTGCAAAGCTCCTTCTGACCTTCTCTATCCCTGGTTTGTCTCTATCCCCAGAAATTCTCCTTTACTGTTCAACTGCCTGTTGTTATGTTTATCCTTCCCTGAGGAAAGAGTTAAAGGAGAAAGCAGGAAAACATCTACAATTAAATTGCTCTTTAAGTTGTTCCTGCCTCTTGGCAACTGCAAGTTGTAATTCAGCAGTTTACAACTCTCCCTCGTCACTTTAGAAAGAATAAATAATGTAGGGTCTTACATTCATATTTGCAGTAGATAAGGAATGCTGGGAGTTACAAATTGCTGCTGAAAAGACAACCACATTCAAGGGGGCAAAGGTTGGAAAGTTAAATCTCTCAAAGACAAGAAACACTAAAAAAAAGTATCAAGTCTGTAATGTCTTGAAGGAAGTATTAATTCCAGTATGGAGGGTTTAGAAGCAGTTTGCATGTCTGTCTAAATGTGCAAGTAGAAAGCAAACTTATCTTGCAGAATTGTAAGAATAGTTTCAGGACATGTCTATAAGGAATTTCTCTCCAGTAAACATCTTTAAAAACTGCCAGCTTGTGACCTTCACGAAGGATTATTGTTGTTATCCTTTTATCAGCCCAAGGTTGGATAAGTCTTCAGCAAACACTTGCCCATTACTGTATTTTGTGGGTCTTATTCTTTTGACAACCAAACAAAAGTAAAGCAACCTGGCAAACAAGCTTGAAAGCACAACTGCCTTCAGGTCTAGTGACGTGACACAGGAGTCTGATGGGTGAGCTTTGGTATCACAGACTTTCAGACTGGCTGAGGTGGGAAGGCAGCTCTGGAGATTGTCTAGTCCAGACCCATGGCCAGAGCAGGGCCAGCTAAAGCAGGTTGCTCAAGGCCATGTTCAGTCAGGTTTTGAATATCTCTAAGGACAGAGACTTCACAACCTCTCTGGTGAACCTGTTCCTGTCTTCATCATCCTTACTGTAAAAAAGTTTTTCCCTATATTTAAATGGAATTTATTGTATTTCAGTTGTGCCCATTGCCTTTTGTCATGCCGATGGGCACCACTGAAAAGAGCCTGGATCCATCTAATTTACTCCCTTCCTTCAGTGTTTATACACACTGGTAAGATCCCCCCTGAGTCTTCTCTTCTCCAGGGTAAACAACCCCAGCTGTCTCAGCCTCTCCTCATACGACAGACACTCGAGTATCTTGATCTTGATGGCCCTTCACTGGACTCACTCCAGTACGTCCATGTATCTCTTGTCCTGGGGAGCCCAGAATTGGACATAGCAACCAGATGTGTTTCACCAGTACTGAGTTTAGGGGGGCAATCACGTCCCCAGACTTGCTGGCAATGTTCTTGTTCAGATGTGTTTCACCAGTACTGTATTTAGGGGGGCGATCATGTCCCTGGGCCTGCTGGCAATGTTCTTGTCCACCACGACCCCGAGGTCCTCCACTGCAGAGCTGCTTTCCAGCTGGCTGGCCCCTGACATGTACTGCCACACAGCATTTCTCCTCCCCAGGTGGAGCACTTTGCTTTTTCCTTTGTTGAACTTCATGAGACTTCTGTCAGCCCGTCTCTCTCAAGGTCCCTCTTCATGACAGCACAACCCCCTGGTGTATCTGGCACTCCTCCCAGTCTTGTACCAACTGCAAAACTGCACAGGGAGCACTCTCCTCCATTGTGCATGTCATTAAGGAAGATGTTAAGCAGTAGTGGACTGAGTATTCCTGAAAGACAGTCTTATCAGTAAAGACTGAGGCCAAAAAGGCATTGAGGACCTTGGCTTCTCCCATGTCCTTCAGCAGATCCCCTGCCCCATTCAGCAGCAGGTCCACATTTGCCTCAAACATTCAGCTGTTGTGACTTAACATGTTCCCTTCACCCAACTCTAACCCAGTACCATAAAATGGGATGCATGTTCACAGCTTGGAATTCTACCTTCAGCAGCAGTTTAACCTATGCCGCTGGACTATGAGCTACATGACGCATTCGGTCTCTTGCCTCTGCTCTGCAGGTAGTTATTTCCAGCTGAGAAGCAAGGTGTAAAGGGTTCGCATTCTATCACTGCATCTAAATCTGCCAGAGCTAATCTGTCAAGAGCCCTGACTTATATTTATAAAATGCCCAGCTGCTGAGTACCTCCAATATGCAGTAGCTTCTCTCCAAAGGACAAACGGTGGAATGTTGTACCAAACAGGTGCAAAATGTATGCTTATTGGACTAGAATTAACTGGTAACAGAAAGTAACCAACAAGTGGGAGTGTCTTGTCTTTTTTTTCCTTCAATACAGTTTTCTCCCTACTCTTTCACCATTCACTGGGCAAATGTGGAGCAAACTTAAATTGTTTACCCGGTGCCTCAGAAGGTTTCAGTACTACAGGACGTATGCTGTGCATGATGGTGAGGTGAGTGACATGCTGTCACTCACCATGCCGCTTAGGATGTGGCATGTTATAAAATGGCAGTAACACATCACAAAGAAGATATGTGACGTGACAGTCACTTCAGTGATAGGCGTGCAGGTTACTCCAACAATCTGCAGCGTTTGCTTGTTTGCTCTCAGTTCCTTCTCACTTTGAACAAATGGTTGTGCCAAATGTAAAATGTTTTAAAAACACTGCTTGGAATATATGATTACACAATAAGCTTTCAGGATAATTTATCTGGCTTAATTTTTTAGCAGAATTATAAGTACTGTCCAGAGAACACAACCGCCATCTACAATGACACTGTCAGTAGACTCAGAGATGGCTACTCAGAGGGTAGAGTACACACTCTTGCACAGCTCATCCTGCTGGAATAAATATAGGAGAAAGCAGGAATCTGCAGTTCCCCTTACCTCCTTGACAGGATCTAACATGCGGAGCAGATTTCAGAAAAAAAGAGCATAGACTGGCAATTTTCCACCGAAGTCACAGTCACTGAGAATGAATATTACCACAGGCTCCCATGTCTTCTCATCGGTGTCTTCTTCCCAGCACAGGAAAGGTGTTGCAGAATGGGAAGATCCCTTTCCTGCAGGGACGAGGGCATGAAGATGGCCCTTGGTAGGGAAAGAATTTGACTGAAAAATGTGAAGGCTTTGTTTGGCATGTTCAAATACCTGCTCAAGTCTGGGAGTTTAAACACAATGTCAGTAGAGAGAAACAGCATTGATCTAAAGTCCCTTCCTATGTTTAGAGCAAGCACGATGCCTATCCCCGACAAAGGATGGTTTAGAGTGATTTCTGCAGCTGTAATGCAAAGAGCCAGAGTCAGTGAGGGGAGTACCTTTCACAGCTCACTGCAGATTTTTCAAATCAATTTCCAAAGAAAAATTATGATATAGTTTTTGTATTAAAAAAATTTAAAAAAAAAGTAGATGAATATCACGCATGCAATAGCAGAATGGAAATAAGTAATTAAAGAGCAAATACAACCATTTGCACCTCCCATAAACTGACACTTGATTAGATGCTAACAAAAAGTGAAAAGAAAAAAGAATCTCTCGTGAATGAGTTTGGACAGTGAAAACTAAATAAACAGTGCAAATAATGACAAATGTACAAGATTAATTTTTTTTTATCTCTAAATCCCATAAGATGTTATTGGAAACAAAAGTGAAACAATGAAGCCTGAAATAAATGCAGCTTGGTTTCCTGTGGATTTGTATCTCATGATTTAAGCTCCGATTTGAGCTTCTCCTCTGGTATGGGAATTTATAACCTCTCTCACAAAACATGAGCTCTCTCTGCTGTCTTTCCCTCAGTCAAAATGCTTATGGGGCCTTATTTTTACAATACTACAGAGAACTCAATTACCTTTGATACTTCTGCCCTTCTGTCAAATTTGGTTGACACTGGCCAACAGGTTCAAAAGTTATTAGACAAGACATATAGGCAGTCATACACAGACAAAGCAAATGCAAAAATATTATTTCTTTTTTAAAAAAGGCTAAAAATATTTTTAAAACAATGTTTTATCTTTTTATGTTCAGTTTAATTCACAGGGAAATATGTGACGCCTGGATCCTTATAATAAGTAAATCCTAAGGAATAAGACAGGTTGTGGTTTAAGACTAAAGAATTTCAGAGGAAAGAATAATGATACAAGATTTCCTAGCAGCTGAAATTGTTTTGGCAAACACTGGCCCTTGCAAATCTTTACAAAATAACACCAAATGCTACTCATGCTAATGAAAATCAACTTCTCACTAAAATAAATGGGAAGTGAAGGTAGCAGGCTGAGCACACAAGATCAAATAAGGACTACAGGGCTCAGCCCAGCAGCATCTAAACTGATCTCCACTTTCAAGACACTTGTAATCTGTCCAATTCACTAACTTGTTTTTTTTTCCACCTATTTAGGTCAGATATAATAACTTGTAATTTTGGATTAAATGTAAAAGTGCAGATAAGCTGCCCTATTTTTATTTATCCCTCTACACTTTTTAGATCCAAACAACCTGGAAGTACCCAGAGTTTACATTTTGCTAAATAAAGCACCTGAAGTAAGATTTTTGTAATGAATGTCATGGTTTTTAATGCATAGGTTAGTCTGTTATTAACAAAATAGCCTACCATGATATTTAAAGACACAAAAATTACTTTTATAACACAGTGAATGTCTTCCTATGTATTCACTTACGGGGGAAAAAAATCACAAATGAAAAGATTAACCTGAACACTGAGGACACATTTAACATAAGCCTACCTCAGGCTCATCATTACCTGTATGGCATTGCTGACCTTGAAAAGCTTTCATGTTAACCAGGAAAGGTGGTATAGATCTAGGACACAGAACTCAAAAAAATGCATTGCTATCCAGACTGTGTTCATCATTTTGTGACATCATAATTATCACAGGTTTCTGCCTTACAATGGCATTTTCGGTTTTGCTCTCAGTAATTAATTTATTCAGTAGCCTTCATCAGAACAAATAAACAGAACATTTATATGAATTCCAGGAGTCCTTCTATGACAAGAGCAACTGAGATAAAATTATCACAGTACCCAACCTCTGATGACAGAGAAAGTCAAAAACAGAAGGGCACCTTCCGGCACCCATTTTTGGAGAGAAGTTAGTCCAGCAGAAACAGACCTCAAAAAGAGTGGCATGATCGTGAAGGGACAGGTTGAGACCCCCATCGTGAGCAGGCAGGGGGGCAGCTTTTCCAGCACGGGGCACCTGCGATGCCACAGTGTCAAATCTACGTGGTGCAGGAGTCGGTCATTTGAGAAACTGGTGCCTGCAAGAGGGAAGCAGCCCTCTGACAGGAGAGTTTTCATGCTTCTGAAAACTCTTATAGCTGACTTCTTTCACAAATTTCTGGGTGCAAGTCAAGGTCTCACTTTTCACTAAGCTGCCTAAGTAAGCACTAGAGCATTTTTAGCAGCAGAATGAATACATTTTATAAGCCTCTTTAATATCACAGAGACAGAAACCTGATGGTTTTGATTATTTTGTGTGTTAAAAGTGGTTTCAGTGCTGTGACAGGGGGTACCATTAAAGATCAGCCAATCAATCAATAAAATTCTTACCTCACCATCTGTAAAATTTTGTGTGCTTAACTCAGGATTAGGCTCCGCTTGCATTGAATCACTGTAACGTACAGTGTCTCTGTGGCTTCCACCTTTGAAAACCTACTTTTTAGAGAACAAAACCATTAGCAAGATAAATAGGAAATGCAAAATAAAACAAACATAGATTGCATAGAATAGCATAATTATAATCAGATGAATAAGCAAACTCAGCAAATTCAAGCATAACTTGTCAGTAGCTAACATTTCTCTGTGATCTTCACGCTTCATTTTTCTTGTACAACAACAATCATAAGACATCTCATTTTTTTATTTAAAGGTCATTATTCATGTGCCTTCATTTATAATATGTTGCTTGAATTTATTTCAGCCTGGTTAAAATGGAAGGGTATGTTTTTGAAAGACCAGCAAGATTTGCACTTTACCTTCTAAAACTCTCAGTTTAGCTGTGTCCACACCAGTTTGGAATGGCTGAGATCTGAGGCTGCAGTTAATTCTGCAATTCAAATACTGAAAACCAGAAACATTTGATAATTCTTTCTCCAACCTCGCTATGACAAGACAACCTAAACACATTCTCCCTGGAGGTCGGGGAGGGAAAAATGATCACGCTAAAGATATTTTTTATCACTCTTTAAACTGTGAAATACACGCAAAAAAAAAAAAAGTAAGAGCATTAAATGATGGAAAAGGCAAAAATGGCAGCGCATGTAGCTCTCTCCCAGGATACTTCTATCACAGAGCTGCCTGAGCTAGGCTCTTCTCAGCAGCCTGCAGTTACCCTCAGTTCATGCTGGTCAGGTCTTTTACCAAGAGAGTTTTTCTTTCAGTATTTATGTAGTGCAGCGGGCAACTGTTTACCTCAGAGGCATAAAAGTAAATCCGGATGTGTTTGATCCATAGTGCCACAGCAGCTCTGTTGCCTATGGAAACAAAGGCTCCTTTTCAGGGAGTTCACACAACAGGCCCTGCGATGCTAGAGAGTGCCATCAATTTCAGCCACTGTATTATTTGGAGGTACTTTGCTGAGATATATAAACACACACACACACATATATATATAACAAAATATTGTCTCAGTAATATTCCAATATGATCAAATGAAACAGTTCCTGAGTCTCATATTAATTATATGTTACTTTATTTAAACATCATAATCCCCTTTTACACAAATTGATAGTTGAAATCTAGTAATTGTTCAAGCTATGACTGTCTTTTATTCCTCCACCTTTCACCGTGTAGATTGTTAAGTACTTTGTGGACAGCAGCTTGACAAATCTGTTTCATGCTGACTCACAAATTCAGCTTTTGAAGATGACCCTGAGCATGGAGTGTTAAGATGCTGCAGAGAATGGATAACATACCAGGAGCACCCTTGTTAAAGGTTTCCTTTGAAAATCGCTTATTTGTGAATATATTGTAACTTCCTAAGTGCCATTCATGTGTAGACCTCTGTACGTTTTGCAGATAACTTATCAAGTATGACACGTTTCAACAGATCTCGGTGCACTGTGTTTGTTACAGCCCTTTTCCCAATGAGAACCTGAGGTGATACAGAAAGAACATGGTCAGAGCCAGGACTTGAATGCAAAGTGCATGATAGCTTGCTCCACATACAATGCAATAATGGGGTAAATCTGCAACTGTAGACATTAGAAGGTCCAGTGGTGTACTGGTTTTGGCTGGTATAGAGTTGATTTTCTTCCTAGTAGCTAGTATGGGGCTATGTTTTGGATTTGTGCTGGAAAGTGTTGATAACACAGAGATGTTTTTGTTATTGCTGAACAGTACTTACAGAGAGTTAAGGCCTTTTCTGCTTCTCATACCACCCCACTAGCGAGTAGGCTGGAGGTGCACAAGAAGCTGGGAGAAGGCACAGCCAGAAGAGCTGACCCCAGCTGGCCAAAGGGCTATTCCATACCATATGACGTCATGCTCAGTATATAAAGCTGGGGGAAGAAGAAGGAAGGCGGGCGACATTCAGAGTTACGGCGTTTGTCTTCCCAAGTAACCGTTACACGTGATGGAGCCCTGCTTTCCTGGAAATGGCTGAACACCTGTCTGCCGATGGGAACTAGTGAATGAATTCCTTGTTTTGCTTTGCTTGCATGTGCAGCTTTTGCTTTACTTATTAAACTGTCTTTATCTCAACCAACATGTTTTCTCACTTTTACTGTTCAGATTCTCTCCCTCACCCCACCAGGTGGGAGTGTGCAAGTGGCTGTGTGGTGTTTAGTTCCCGGCTGGAGTTAAACCACAACAAGTGGTGTAAAGGATATAGCTCAATGCTTCCACCCCCTTTACTGACAACACTAAAGAATATCTTCACAAAATCTATACCTTACATGACTTTGCTTAAAGACATCTTGCATGAATCTTCAGATTACAACTTAAGAAGGCAAAGAGCATCTTATTAAATCTGCTTTTATTTACAATTCATCAATGTTTATAACTTGCTTATAATTTTAGCATTTTGGCCTATGATTACATTACTAGGTATAAAAACCCAACAATTTTCAACACCTTCAGCTAAAATGAGCATCCTCAATTTTACCTTTCTGTGTAAACATTAGTTTATACAGACTGATAATTAAAAGAACACAATTTTAACTCATTTAATCCGGAACATTCTTCTCCATTAAGAATCTAGGGCCAAAGAAGCATTGAAAATGTCACCTGTATAAATATTCATGTACCAGTGAACAGATAACTTTAGAAGCAGATTTGACAGTGGAGACAAAGAATAGCTTCTCCATTTTGCAGTAGATGACTAACATCATTTGAATGATTTATTGATAAGCCAATGTACAGAATAAGTACAAAGAGGACAGCTGGACTTCTTGTTACCAAAAAAATTGATTACAAGAATGCCTAGCACATGAATTCATAAATATAAGAGTACTATCGGTAGGTTTGCTTTGCAAAAACTCCCACATAATAAAAGAAAGATATCAATGATTCGAAAATTCCATGACTTTTCTACTTTTTTTGTTTGGGGATTTTTTGTTTCCTTGGGTGTTTGTTTTGGGTTGGTTTGGTTTTGTTTTTTTTTAATAACAGGAAGGATGTGGGAATTCAAACAAGAGCAAACTTTTTTTGTAAATCTTTCTATTGAGATAGTAAATTTTCTTGGTAAACCCAAAACAATAAACTTTAGTGTCATAACAACAAGGTTGTGGGTAATTTACTTGCCGATTCTGTCACCTTTCCTATATAAAGTGGTACTCACATGAGTAATCCCATTGAAAGCAGGATGACTTGTGCATTAAGTGCTATTTAACGGAAAGGTAGCAGGCTGGAGGCAGACAAAGCAAGACTCATTAATTCACAAACCCATCGCTTCCTGGGGAAGGGCAAGGCGAACTTCTGGGTAGCATCTAACCTCATTTCCCAGAGGTACCAACAAATTCCAACTGTAAAAGGCTAAATACTCCAGAAGTTATATGAATGGTCAAAAGCTACACAGAATCATCAGCAGCTGCTCGAGATGTCATAGGATCATCTTTAAGAAATACATGTCAAAACTTACACTCCAGCTTTTCTAACTGAGGCATTTTGAAGCCTTTTTCTTTCAGGGCTATGTCTGCAGCTGTGTCATCTCTGGACCTGCCCTGTAGCTGGATTGCTGGTCAGTGTACAACACACAGACATACACTGCAGTGAAGAAGAGTAAACACAGAATAGTGCATCAAGCAGATACGTTTTTTCCTGAAGCCTTGTGCACAGGACTATGCTTTTACTAACTTTGTAAAATTTGGTATACCCTTTCTGCTCCATGACCCAGCAAGACCTGGGTTGGGCACCAGAATCTTATTGATCTCCAGAGTTGGATATACTCGGCAAAAATGCTCCTTTAATCCTTTTCCATCCTGCATACACTATAAACCAAAACATAATCTGGCCACCAAGTATTCATGCTGATTAACAGCTGGCAAGATTTGGGCCTTCTAGTCCATATACTTAGCAAAGCAAGGAAGGCTAAAATTCTGGAGTAAACCCAAGCCTATTTTCTCATAAAATATATCTGCTAGATTTTTAGTCTACTTAACTCTTAGGATTTTTCTCACTATGTAGACAATAGAGCAAAAAACAGAATATTGCTTTCTAAAGGGGCACACTGCATCCTATACTTTATTGCAACAACTACAACTATTCTTAACATTATTATTCAAATTCTGTTCAGGACACTTGACATAGCAATAATTGTGTAATAAATGTATCATCCTATAGACCTAAGAAATGGAAGACAGCAGCCATAAATAAAGAATAAACATAAGAAGAACACTTTCAAAGAGATGGAAGCACTAAACTTCTGGATTACAAACTTAAAAGAGTTAGAATAAGAGAAGAATTTTAAAAGAAAGTCCAGCATTAACTTGAAAGCTAAATATAATTCTATGTTGTGGGGTTGGTTTTTTTTAATTTCAGCCTTTAACAAGAGAGGGTTGAACCAGAACAAAAATTCAGGTGCAAAAGCAGGCACATTTGACAAGTTTAGTAATACATGAATAGAACTTAAAGTATTATATGCGGCTTAAAAGATTAAAAGATAAAAAATAAAAGTGTTGTTCTTAATTAGAGAAGCCATATGCTCTATGAAATAAATCCTGGTAATAGGATAGCTTGTAATTACAACCTTATTTTTGCATAGATCCTGTTAGTTCTGTTATATTCTGTATTTCTGATTTATTTACTAAAATATTAAGATCACAGCATTATTATGAAAAAATGCACTTCACAGTTGAAAGAACATCACAGAAATAATTTTTCTAGCTCTCCTCCTACAAACAGGAGATAATAAACATGGCTTTCAATGTTAAAGATTATTTTCTTCTCTACAGTGAAAACTAAGGAAATAGAAGGAAAAAAAAAGAACCACTACAGTGAGTTTGTCTTGCTCAGTATACCACCTGTATAGATATGATATTTAACAGTGTTCAAATGAAAATAAGCCTCCAGTACTGCCTAGACATTCTAAAACCAGAAGGGTCATATGCACCTGCCTCACTTTAGCCTTAGAACTGCTCTAAATTTGTTTTCGATGGTTATGGACTTTTTTTTTTTTTGGTAACTGCATTTATCTGAATTCTATAACTTTTTGACTTATGTTTTTTAGAATAAATTTCTGTTCAGTAAAATTTACTGGTACTTCTCCCTTTTAAATGGAAATATCTTTAATAGAACATTGATCCAGAGACTCCAAAATATCACTGCCATCCTTATTACATCTATTAAGAAAACTCATAATAATGTGGTTTCATATAAGGAATTATCAGTCAGTTTCTCAGAGATGCAGGTATGTTTTATAACTATATAATAGGCATAATTTACAAGCATAAATCACAGTTTTTCTAGGTTAGGATTCTAAATTTCTGTGGCTCATTGGTGCTGGCACTTACCTGTACTCACTGCCACCATCCTACAGGCATGCATACTGTGCAGCTCACTTCCCTTCAAGCATTAACATCAAACAGCTGAAACAGACTTATGCCAGTACTGCTGTTCTGATTGCTGAGCAAAAAGGACAGGAAATCGTTATAGTCAAAACATTTCTAAAAAAGGTCACTTTAATACAAAATTACATCAATGACCTTGAAGAAAAGAAGTACATTTCAATTGATGTCATTCATTCATAGGCTAATACCAGCTTCAGTTTTAAAAAGTTAGCCTGGTTCTGGAGAAAAATCATTAAAAATTAACTATGTCTTTCAAGAGAGATTTAAGCCTTGTGTGAGAAGGTAAAATTGCATGAGTTGTTTCATATGATAATCTGAAGGGTTGTTTGAAAACTTTTTTCTGAACACATTACTGTGTAAGTAGTTTTAATGCAAAAGAATCAGCTAGAGAAGATGACTATAGATAAAGCATTTCTCAGTATCTACCCTGGTCTGGTTACATGCACTGTAGAATCCAGGCCTGTAGCATTATAGAAGTGAAATAAGCCAGAATTATTACACCTACAATTCATAATACATACACATATTCAGAACTATTAGACACACTAGGTGAAGTATCTGAAGTTTTATTGTATAAAACTTCAGGAGTTGATTTTGACATGGCCACATTTTAGAATTGCAGACAAAGCTTTATACATCTAAAACTTTTTACTGGGAAAGGCTAACTAAATTTGCAGGTATAAATGAGGTCCCAGCATTCAGCCATTAATACTCACGTGACTGCTAAAGTCAATGATTAAACAGCTAGTGACTTCAGTCGACTTCCAATGACTACAGGATCATACCCATATACCTTAATTCAGACTATAAACTAATTTTTATCTTTATCAGAGTACATAAGCACGTGCTTAGAAACGTGCATTTAAATGGAACTGAAGGATTTATCCATGTGTTAAGTGATTTGCTGAAGAAGAATGAATGGATAGTTTGGAGACAGTGATATTGTCTATGATGTTATTGTGGAATTGGATTCTACATGCACACAAATTTCCTATTTAGATGTTATCTATTTAACTTCTATGTCTTCACAGATGTACAAAAATATGGACAAACAATATAATTGCACATAATTTTAGAACACAGGGTAAACATAAAATCTCAGCAATTTTGCCCTGTGTATAATAATAAGGTGCATAGTCTGCAACATTAAAATTTATCTAATATCTGCAGGGTATCTGCTAGTGGGATTAGTGAACTGCACAATTTTAATTCCAGTGAATGTTTTTTCAAGGCTATGGGCTATCCTAATTCATATGTATGCTGCAATTTTAAAAACAATTCCTCAAGTTTTTTTAATTTTGATTTATCTGTAACACATCTGTGTATGGATTTGTAAATAGTATATTCAAGGTCCTTAATTTCAAATCAGCTGGAACACTCTGTTTTGAAAAGGTTGGTACAAAATTGAATGTCACTTGATTGTTATTCTGCTTAGGAGAGACTACAAATGAAGGATCAGTGAGGGAGCAGAGAGAAACTCCAGTGAGAAATAAAATGAAAATAGATCTGAGAATGTGAAGAACGAACAACTGAGTGCAAAAAAAGAGAAGCACAGAGGGAGAATAAAAAATTCTCATACGCTAACATTTAAGGGACAGGAAGCTCACACAGGCCACTGAGCTGTGCTGTCGTCACCTTTTGAGGGTTGGTATAGTCACACAGTGATGACCTGGCATAGCGCTTACTTCTGGAGAAGGTTCACTCAGGAAAAGTTTACTACTTCGAAACAATAGTTTGCAAGCTGCAACTAATATCTAAAATACAATTTTGCAGGCTCTGCAAGCACACCCTCCCCCTCCCCATCCTTCTGCATCCTTTTGTCAAGTGTACACAATCTCATATGCATGAATAAACAGTCCCCTTTAAAAGCAACCAGTTCTTTCTAACTTGCAGCCCTCCCCTGAAGAGGCACTGAGATGCTAACCTTGTTGCTTTCTGAGCTGAGGCTCATGAACTCAAGGTGAGGTTTCTGTCATGCAGGGCTGGCGTCATTCTCCTCGAAGATACGGAGCCATCCTGAAGAGCTGCAGACACACTGCTGCTCGCTGGCCCTAGAGAAGCCATTGCCGCATAACTGCAATGGCGGGATCTGAATTGCTCTCTTTCCAGTTTTCCAAGCCGTGGTTTCTAAAGGCAACAGCGGTAATTAGTCCTAAATGCTTTACGCACTTTAGAGAAATGTAGGGGAATATGTCCAGCAGGCAAGGTTTTTTGAAAGTCTCTGCCAACACTTTGATCACAGAATGAATTGTCTGGAATACCGTGAACTCTTTACTTATTAAAAAGGAAACTGGGGTGTTGTATCAATGAAATATATTTTATTGTGTTCTGTCAATGAGACATATGCTATTATATTATCAAGGTACAGATTCAGACTATAAAATCAGCTTTCCATTTCTCTTAATGGGAGACTGTACCAAAAGTAAATTACATGAGTTTTCATCACTGTATTCTTAATAAGAACGGGACATTTTGGGTCTCTTTGTTAAAAAGAAAGCTAATATAGTATTTATAAAGTCTGTGCACTGAGCAGTTAAGGACTAATACTGAATATCCAAAGTGCTACAGGATCTTTAGTCAAAAGGGAGCATGACAGTATAAAACACAAAGCACTCTGTCAAGAAAAGGAAAAAAAAAGCGACAGAAAGAGAGGAGTGTTTAATATTGGACGAAGGGAAGGGTAAAGATGCGGAAAGACAACCAGCATTTCCAGANAGTATAAAACACAAAGCACTCTGTCAAGAAAAGGAAAAAAAAGTGACAGAAAGAGAGGAGTGTTTAATATTGGAAGAAGGGAAGGGTAAAGATGCGGAAAGACAACCAGCATTTCCAGAAATTAAAATAGGATGTATTTTTTAAAAAGGAAGATGCCTTCTGGACTTCAGTTGTGTTTTCAGGAGATGAAAGAAAGAAACTTGTAACTCTCCAAAGACACAGCAAATGTAGACACTGAAAAATCACCACAGTATTTGAAAAGAAATGGGATCGCATTTTATAACCATAAAACTATGGACTGCCTCTTTTATTATTTAGGGGTCTTGCTTTTCTGTTCTGTCAAGAAGACTTCAAGGTCAAAATGTCTGTGTGCTTAATGCCACTTTAGATGCCAATGAAAGGAGATTGCAAGAAAAATGAGAACCCTGGGGCTCACCAGGCCTTTCTGGGATGAATGCACCTAGTACAGGCAAGGTTATATAAATGAAGAGAATCCATCATCCGATATTGTTGTGGGGGATTTATTTACATTTAAAGAAAAGAAAAAGAAATTAGTAATATAAAATACCAAAATGGTCAAAGATAGTCTGTAAGAAAAAGACAATTTAACAGTAAAGAAAATTAATAAGTGTAGTAATAAGTCACAAATTCTTCTTTCATTTCAAGTGAGGGGGAAGCAATTGTTAGGGGAACAGAGAAAGATAGAGAACTTCAAATGAGGGTAAACTCTTCAGATTGGCATAGTCTGTCCCCTGGAAACAGAAGGACCTGCTGAAGGTAAACCAAGGCTGAAGAGCACTTGGTTGGAGTCCAAGAATGTAGCAGAAACTTGCCCACATCTGAAAAACATAAAGTTTAAGTCTATTAATGCCAGAAAAATGTACTAAAGTGTACAACTCAAGGAAGTGTTTTGAGGGCAATATTTCAAACGTTTACCATCAAGGCAGACACAGATGTGGAGAGAAGTTTCCCTGCCATGGAGTTTCAGCATTCTGTATCAGTTGTGATCAGAAATCTTGTCCAGAAAGATACAATAAGAGTTGCTTCTCTTGCCTTACTGTACAGTGGCCAAACGTATTTTCAAGGTCTCCACAAGGTCCATTTTCCTCAAGGATAGAGGGATTTTTTTCCCCCTCTCAGTCCTATCACATTGTTGGAGATGTGGCTTCATGTCTTATTGGCTATTGTCTATCTTATTATAATCAGAAGCTCAACATGCTGCACAGCTGATTTATTCTGTTAGGCATAAATGCTGCATTAAACTCAGCAACCACAGTTCAGTAAAGAGAGTGCAGATGTTAAGCCATTTAATTTCCTTTTCTCAATACCCTGATGGAAGCAAACGAGAGTTTCCTGGGAAGTTCAAGGTCTAGAGGGCATTCTTTCCATCCGTTTAGTATCCTTGGTGTTCAGATTTGGAGCAACGTCTGTCTTTGGCACACAGATCTAACTGATGTTGACATCAAGTACATCAAAGAGGGAATTACTCCTCTAGAATTTATGGCAAATTTCACTGTTAATTGGAAAGATTATGCCTTTGCTTAGAGACTATATACTGCTATAATGGAAGCTATACATTTAGCAAGGCAAAGAAAGGGCTGATGCCGGTGTCAGGAAAGAGTTTGTACACAGCTTCCAGGAGTAAAAGCTGTCAGGAAAAGCAGAAGAGGAAGGAAGAGCAAGGGAGCTTAAGCGAGGAAAGAGACTGATACCAGTGAGAAAGAAAAAGAAGCAGTGCAGAGAGAGGGCCTGGGCAGACGGTTAAAGTACCACAGTTTGACTGCCAGTCCAGAGGGACAAATGGCTTTAGAGTTACAAAATTTTCTCTGCCAGGAGAGAGCACCCTACATGAGTAGAACACAAGGCCTCTGCAAGAACACGTGCAAAGAAATGAAACAATGACAATTTCTCATATGCTACATTGGCATTCATCTTCCACTACAGGAATATAGCAGCTCTCTTGTCCACAAAACCTTCCTTGAAATCTTTTGACCTTCCTGTATCTTTCATGGAGGAAAAGTGCAGGCAGAGTAGTTCCTGCCAGAATATTATCCTCTGGTGTTTGCTGCCTTAACCATGGGACATCAGAATAGCATAATCAGCAGCTGCAGGTGTTAAAATACATATTTTAGGAACAGAACACTACATACAGGAAAGGAAACGCCCTTCACTTCCAAAAGGCACCTCATCATTAGGCCCTCTAGCACAGAGGCCCTCACTCAGAGGCACTTACTTTGGCCCCAGTCTCATTCCTTGCCATTATGCAGCTTGTAGATTGCCCTGCTCTTTACTAATCTCTTCACCAATGACAAAAGACAAGAGAGGCTCTGCAGTGCCCAGAGGAGCTGATATTGGCCCTTGCTTGCAGAAGCAGCAGAAGGCCAATAACCAACATAAATTGCACATAAACTCTGCAAGATTCTCAGCTAGTATCTTATTTGTTGAAGCTTAATATGTGCTTTCTTATATAAGGGCTGGAGGATCAAGCTGGTATTTTGATTTCAAAGTGCTCCGGAAATGTGGACCTCCCAAGGCATAAAAGTAGCCAGAGAAGCAAGTGGCAGTGACACGCTGAGACTGACGCCAAAGTCAATGAAGAGACTTTTTCTAAAAACCACAGGATTTTGGATTGAACTTTAAATCAAGTTCGCTGATTTAGCCCTGGGGATGCCTGATGTGATTCATTATATTCAGGCAGACGTGGAACATGCTTGTTGTACAAGGTTCTGGGACAAGGAGGAAGGTACTAACAGCTGAAAGCTGTAGTCTTGCTATCAGGTCTGGGGATACTAAAACGAGAGAGCTGATGGTTCCCCATCCTGTCTATGGCTTGCTTCTGGCTATATCTTGATTTATATCAACACTCTCGAAGCATTATTAATGTCACAAGAGGCAGACCTGTCAACTGGAATAAGACTCTTGGCAAATTTGCTCCCACCTACTTTCACTTTCAGGTTCATCAGGTATGGCATTTGTTTCTGTCGTTGCCCAGCTGTAGATATGAAATAAGAGAAAAACACATTGCCAGTAATAACAGAGGCAAAATAAGACTATTTAAACAGAAGGAGTTTGGCTAAAAGCAACAATACTTTATACAAGCCTAGTGTACTCATCTTTTAACTCCAATCACAGCTGAAAGCAGATTGCAGTGCTTTTGTATTACACTAAAAAGGCAAAATAATTAGCAGAATATGATTTGTATCCTAACGTTATTCCCTCTGCAAAATCAATACTCCCATATATGGCTTCAGATAGTATCTAAGGGAGATGCAGGGAGTCCCGCCGGGGAAGCTTGACACACGCAGTAACATCTGCAAGGTCAAGACCCTGTTCTTTGAACATATTCCACCAAGGTTAATGTGCTCTTGTACAAGATCCAGGACAAGGCCTACAAATCACTGGAGCCCTTCTCAAACCCCAGCTGCACAGAAAAGAACTTTTAAGGCCATAGATGCACAAACTGGTTATGGCAATATATCTTTTAGCACAAGAAGTAGAAATGTTCAGGATTTTTTTTTTTAATGATGAAAAGCTCAAACCCGTACACATACCTCCAAGTTATCTGCAAGTACTACATTTGTGAAAAAGCTGGAAGATCTGAACTTACATTGAATATTAGTGTTGAAATATCTGAGATATTTCTAGAGACAAAGCCACTTGATGGAATGTTGTTTTCCCTGCCACCTTGAGCCTGTAAACCTGTTTTGCTGGAAGTGTTGTATCATGGCAGAGGCGGTGCTTTCCATTCTCTGTAGTTGCCTCCCTATGAAAAACTTAAAGACGAATTAGTCAATTGATTTTAACAGTACTGCAATTAGATATTGGCACTCAAGGCTAGTTACAAACTGATATTTAGAAAATGTCCTTCTATGCAACTAAATTGAAGGAGGAAGACTGTGAGCTAGAAATAATCCAGATCCCATGACATGGAAACCTATTCTCCAACTCTTTAGGTTTAGACAGGAACAAGATAGAGGTTCTAGATCTTTATTTTAGTTTTTTAATTATTATTATTATCATTTTGACATAGAGAGACCTTGGATACAGTTTTCTCCAGGAGAAAAAAAAATGAGAGGAAAAGTGAATGAGTCATGAGGGCATGATTTAGTTTGGAATAGGTCATGTTAGATTAGCACCCTGGGTTGCCCAAAGCTAAAATTTCACTATCATAACTGTGAGCATCAGATTTGAAAAGGATGAATGGGTGAGAGAGCTCAGGAGGGGGTTTCTTTCATTTTCTCTGGTTTTGGGAAGAGGGATATGTGAGAAGAATACAAATCTACTGATTCATACCTATCTATTAGTCATACCTCTGTTGTGCTCGTTGCTTATTCTGTAGACATTCTCTGTTGTATAAATAAGGTGCACTGCCTCAGGGCTTAATATAGTATGTCTTCATACCTTTTTTTCTAGTTTTGTTTCTAACCCCTCATCATTCTGCATTTTCCTTCCAATATCTAATTCAGCTAAAAAATTTTGTAACACAAAATATTTGTGCCATTCACTAGCACTTTCTAATTAAGAATTGCTGGATTTTTAACCAGTACATGGCCATCCATTTCCTAAGGAAAAATTTCCGTTTCTTTTACTATTTTTTAGAGTAAAAAATATTTTCACTGAGTGTAACAATAGAAGAAATACAGAGATACTGGTATCTTTTTAAAAATATATCATGAGGACAGATATTTATTTCCAAAACTACTTCACAAAAAGTTCATTTGAAATTTCTTCAAATTTCATTTGAAATTTCTCCATGTACACATTCTGGGTTATTTAAAAAAAAAAAAAAAAAAAAGGTCTTGCACCTTCACTAACATGAAGCAGTATGTTTTTAAACAACAAATTTTAACACTGTTTTTTTTCCCCCCCCTTTAAACAACCAGTTTAAGAAAAAGTATAGGCTTGGCTGCAGTTTTTGATGTAAAAAAAAAAATTTTGAATTAGAGTAAAAGACATGCAATGATATAAATTTTAGCAGGCTTCAAAGAAAATATTGGGGAGAGGCATTTAGGACAAAATTCAAAACTTCCTTACCAGGGATTTCTAATCTCTCTGTATATATTATTTAAGGCTTTGCAAAAGACTAGTCTGCAGTGCTGAATAATTATTTTGCATGTACTTGTTCAAATATTCCATCTTCTGTTTGGTTGTGTTTTCTTTTTTGATTTACTGGCAGCTTTTTTTTTTAGTAAAAATGAAAATTATATGCATTTATTTAACCTAAAGCATAGAAGTTACCATAACATTGGTATTTTTACCCCAATACCTGTTCATACTGTATGAATGCAGAAGAAATCTGACAATTTACATGGCCAAACTTGCAGTCAAAAACTCATTAGTGATATGTGATTTGACAAGGAAGAGGTTTAACAGTGTTAAGTGATTGTTTCTGCATTAACCTTTACATTTCAAGTCAAGGGCAGAATAACCTTAGCTGATGTGTTTTTGAACTTATTAGTTGTGATTGGTGCAGAAATGTAATGCTGGTGTACTTTACCTCATACTGACACTGAGGTTTCCTATCTCCAGTGTGCTCCAGTCTTTTAACCTTGACATGAAAATAGGTAAACAAAAGAGTTAACATGATAGTTTGCTTCGGGAAATTATAGCACTTTTTTTTGGTAAGAATGTGGGGGACAGGCATTTTCTTTCCCCTCAAATTTTAATGAAACCTCAAAATAGTCCTTGTATAAATACTGCCAAATCAATATTTCTCCAAAGCAAAACAGACTAAATTCAGAAGTGGTTATTCAAGGGAAATATGCCCCAGCTATCATTTGAAGATTTGTCCAAGTACAACTTGACGAGCAATCCTTAGTAAATTCTAAGCTCATTGAACATTCATCCACACAAGAGCTTCCCAATGACAAGGGAAGACCAGTTTCACACGCCATGTTTATGAAGCACAACATTTATAACCACAACGATAATAGTATCATCATGTTCTTCGTTCTACCTAGTTAAAAGAAAAATTAATACAGCACTAATCCGAAAATGAGCTCCCTAGCTGGAAGACACATACATAAATGCTCCTCTCTCCTATGAAGACTGCACAGTTGCAGTCTCCTGGACCTGGAAGCAAGAATATCCACCTAACCATCAGTAGCGTTCAACAAAGACCCTTTCAGTGACTAACTCTGATTTCAGATGGAGTAGATTTGAAACCAACAAACCTTCCAACGTTATCCCTTGGAGAAGGGAATGTCACAAATTTGGACAGACCATTACTGCATCAGCAGCATTGAAGTCAGTGGGAGTTTTTCCACTTACTTCAATAGACACTGGATCAATTATATAGAAAGACACGGAGTGGAAAATCTTTGGCCTAAAGAAAGCGTCCTCTCTCTTCATCTGGTCACTTTTTCCTTTGATCATTTGCCAGGCACCAAGCTGCTGTTTCCAGATTCTCTTTATGAGAAAAGACATACCTCTGTTGTGTCTGACTGGCTTCTCTGATGTGTTTAATTATTGCTACAGAAATTGCCTATGCATTCGTCCCTTATGTCTCAGTCTGGTTATGTCCACTGTATGTAAACCTACTCATCTTTTACTCCAGTTCCCATTCTTGAGGGAGAGGGGAAAGCGCCATTTTTAATTTAGTTTTCCTGGATTTACTTATTTATTTCCAAATAAGTTGTTCTCCCTCATGGCAAGAGCACCTGATCTTTGGGTCTACCCTCAGGAACATTCTTTGATACATTAATTGTCTTGGCTAGAGGTATCCAACTCCCTGCCTGTTTTGTGTCCTGAGTTTAAAGAGAAAAGGTTTGCCTATTCTTTTAATTCTCTTAACTTTAATTCAAGTCTCTGTCAAACATGAATCACCGACAGATTAAAGTAAATCTGTCACAGTGAGATTACCACGAGCATAAAAAGTTGCTCAGCATGTGCCATTTTCCTTTGCTATGGGCTCAGATGAAAGTATAGAAATTATAAAGATAGGTTTGACTTGACGCAAGACACAGAGCCTCTTTTATTTATCTGGTGCAAAATAAACACCACAATCCAATCTGAACTGGGATACCTCCCAGAAAATATTTTAGTTTAACAAAAGCAAGTGGTAATATTTTGTATTTATCTGATAGAACATAAGAATAAAATTTGAATAAAAGAATAATATGGTTGGTATTAAGTAATATTTAACCAGGCATTAAATAGTAAAAAATTTCTAAGCTTGAGTCTTTCAGCAGAAAAGTTATAAAATAAATATTGAACCAAGGAAAGAGAACAATGATGAAATACCTTACCATAGTTTTTATTTAATAAATATTTAAGTTTTCTTTTAATTCTTTTCAGACAATATGGTCTCTTCTTTGTGCAGGTTTTGAGGTTTGGGGTTTTTTTTTTCTTTAAATACTTCTTGGTGAGATTATTGAAATCAGTAGAAATACTCCCAATAATTACAATGAGTTTGGAATTATTTTGATCAACTGGGATTTCGAAGTAATCAAACTAATCAAGAAAGTTCTGATTCTGGTACTCTAGTGCACTGGAACAGCCACATCTCTTTCTACATCCCATGAAACATCTATACTCAAAATGTTTGCCTCTGACAAAATCAGTTTAATTCCTTTGTCTCCAACAAAATCAGTTTATTTCAAAGGAATTATTAATATATTTAAAGCAAGAAACCTTGTAGATAAGCACTAATCTTCATTATCAGCTGATTGTATTTCATACGCCCAGCAACATGTCAGGTCATTTTGATGATAACTGTAAACTACTAGTCCAGGGATAATAGCTATGAGTCAGGATGAGAAGGCTTTTGATGTCACTCATTTGCATCTGCAATTAACTCTCTGGTACCTTCTTTCCACAGAGAAAACATTATTGGATACATTTGACCTTCCTCCATTTCTAATGCACGGAAAAGAAATCAGAGACATTATAATTCAATCTGGCTCTAATCCACACACAATGAGGAGAAAAAAAAACATTATAATTACAACCTATACAAGTTAGTTTTCACTGCTCTGAATTTACAGGGTATAATATGATAAAAAAGATTTCCCATCATCTTCAGACCATGCACTGGTAAGAAATGTGCTGTGAGACAGAGGATTACCTGTGACTGAACTTTGTCATTTACATCATTAAGTTTCCTTGAGGTTTAAAATGATAGCAAAATGCCTACACCTTTGAAAGTAAACATATCAGAACATAAAAGCACACTGATGGGCAAGATAAAAGTTTGCATGTGGCAAAACATTTCATGGCAAGAAGACACTGAGTAACCCCATACTGTGATTTGGTAGGTTGGTGGGACAAATTTTAAAATATCTCCAGGCCATCTATGGAAAAACAACAGAAAAGTATGATTGTAGGAATTCATTCTATGTCTTCCCATTTTGGATTAAATTTTCTCTCAATATAACTTCTTTGATTCTGTGCTATCTACATTGCCTACATGAGAGGCTTTAGGCAGGTTTTGGTCATTACATGATGTTGTTACATACCATAGAGAAGTGGCTAGTGAGAAATGACCAGTCACGTTCCAATCCTTGTTCTTCACTTTTATCCCTTAAAGGTTTTCTTAATTGGTTTCAGTACAGGACGGGATGGGTCTTAGGAAGGAATGACCTCACGTCACAAGAGACCATGACTGCTCAGGACATTATGGGGGATTTCCTATGCTAGTAAAAGATAAGTCTACATAGACTAATCTGGGGGTTTTTTTGGCTAACTATAGGAAAGAGGAAATTTAACAACTAATTTTGAAAAATTACTTTCCTTTAAAAATGTATTTTCCCCTATTTTATTTTTACTTCAGGATAAAGAACACTTAATTTAAGTTCATTAGAAAAAATAACACATGAAAAGGCAGTTATTTTTTACAGCTTCCTAACGTGTATGGGATGATAATATATTGTACTACTGATATCACTTAAGACCAAGGGGATTGTAAGAATTACTAAGGGTACCAAAAGATAAACCATAATCATCAGCTATAAATAAAGGCATTTTCCCTCATGCCCTCAGAGACTATTCTAGTTTTGTAGGTTTTTTCTTTTCATTCTATCACGTATTTATAATTTTTTACTTATCTAAGTATATATAAATTTTCAAAGATGTCAAATCTCAGCATGGCACCTTTCAAAACACAGAACTTTTGTGGAAAGTGTCAGGCAGGGAGCAAAGGTCCTATTTTTTTCTGATCAAACTCAGTGGCAGACCTCTCACTGACTTCAAATGATCAAGCTCCATTTCCTTACTTGTTAGTCAATCTGAGTGGTAGACTGATCCAAGCAGGAAAGGTGTTAGCACCATATGATTCCCTGAATAATCCAGCACATTCACTTTATTTGTTATTTTCAGCCACACGTTTAGACCCAAATTCTTAAACAAATATGCATAGGGTCTCTTCATCTTACTATTTTGTCTGTTTTCTCACTTATTCTTCCACTAGTTCTTTGTAATGCAAGTTTTTGCAGGACTTATTTCTCTAGACAAAAATCTGAACCAATTACACCCCAAACTTTTAGGACTTGGGATTCTGAATTTGTGAGAATGAGTTTTGATGAGAAAAGAATATGCTGAGTTATGCTCACAGAAGCAGGAAACAGAAATATATCAAGTGACCTTGATGCTTAATCAAAATAGTAATATTTTGGTTTCTGAATGCCAAATAATTATAATATTCGCTACTGCACTTTATCATCCATTCCACCCCATCCCATATTAATATAAAATTCAGTACTCAAAATATTATACAATCAGAACAAAGGATATACAATGGAAGATGGGAGCATTACTGTACTACAAGTATTTTTTCTTGCATAATATTTGATTAAATACATTTTTCTGTGATCATTGTGGTTTTTTTAGTTATTTTATATATTCTGAATTACTCCTTTGTTCTAACACTGAAATATCTTGAAACTTTCAGAGAGTAAAAACAACATACTACATAAATCGTCAAACAGCGATGTTTGCAAACTTGATTTGTCTTAACATTTCTCTTCCCCAAGTTTGGAGAAAGGCTGGACCTTCATGAGGCAATTGCCCTAAAAGAGAACATGTTTCAATAAGGCAGCATGGAAAGTGTAGATATCCTTTGGATATCATAATTTGATCAAATCCATAATTTGGTGACCCAGATAGGGCTCTATATAGATGTGAAGGTCTGTCACCTAGTTGGACCAGAGCTGTACTGCCCATAGTGAATGCTGTCACAGTCAATGAAACTCAAAAAAACCCAGGAAATTCCACATTAATCTGCTCTTATTTTACACAATTGTGAAAAAAAGTAATTCACAAAAAGGAACATTCTTCTAGCCAAATTCAAATCAGTGCTGCCTGAAAACATAAAAGACACAAAAGCTCAAAGAATGGCGACACAGTGTGCATATATATTTATTACACAATTCTCTGCTGCTTAGTCTTATTTAAGATTAAATATTGAATACTACCTTTAAATAATAATGAAATATTCCAAGTGACAAGAAATACAGAAGCATTATCATATGGCCCAATAATATTTATCATTTCAAATATTCAAGTAGCTTATTTAAAGTCTCGATGTAGTCAAAACACGATCTTCACCTGAGGTGAGCAAAAGAACCCTGGCTCTGTGTTAATTCACAAGAATGAAGCCTTATTCCTAGATGATTGTTTCATCTACCATAATAAATTATAGCTGACCTGGGGTCCACTGGGGTTGTATAGCATAAGAAGTGGACTGGTTAGCGAAGAGCAACCAGACCATACTGCTTCCTTAGCTGGAGGAAAAGCACCGCAAGTCTGACTGACAGCAACCCCACACCAACAACGATTTTTTGTCGTGAAAAGTTTTGAAGAAAAGTAAAGGATAACAAATTCATGGGAATTAATAATTTAAAACCTAGGATACTGTGAATTCTCTTCTTCAGCCAATGAATGTTATAGCTTTCTGTATACTCAGAGCAATTCTTTTTAAATTCAGATTACATATTTCCACTAGGGTCCAGATTCTGAAGTGCTTATTCAGAAATTGGTTTAGGTAAAAGTCCTACTGAAGCTGCTGGGAATTTTATTTCAATTGAGACTGCATAAATATTGAGTGTGGATTTCTGGATTTCACCCTCTAGAGTAATAGCCTGTGTAAACTAGAAAGAGTGATTGGAGGGTCTAGTAAGTAACCAGGCTCTTTTAAGTAATTAATATTATTCTTATGAAAACACTTATCATTGTGCTTCCTATGACAATTATTGCCAAGGAAAAATAAAAGAGAATATCTTTTAAATTTTCAGACACCTTAGAAATTGAAATCTTAACTCATAAGACCATCTTGCTGTTGTACCGACATCTGTCCATTCTATAGTGTCTTCTTATTACATTTGTGGGTAACCTAACTTAGTATTCCTAGTCTTCTGTAATTCACATATAATCATTGATTTACTATAGTACTAAAACTTTTAGATTCAGATAAATATGCAGACAATTTCACTAATTATGAAATTTAATGTACAAAGCCCATTTTGCTTCCTTGGAAAATAACCTTAAAAAAAAACAACCTGTGACTGAAACAGGACCCAAACCCAAAAGCTGTTGATCCTGTGTTCGTCACCATAACACACAGACAGATGCGCATTTGAAAATTAGTTAGATTGCCTACACTCTATCTGACTTATAGCACTAGTAGATATGCATGGATGGTGATCTATTAGGTATTAGTTCAGCAGAAAAAGCCTACAAGTTGTGACTCTCTAATTCCATTTACCCCTTTGTGATAAAGCAAGAAGAAATCAAAATGCCCTTCATTTCCCATCAGTCTGCACCCAGCAAGAGAGTAACCTACGCACATCCACAAGCAGGTGTGGACTGTGAGGCATTGTTGCAGCCATCTCCATCCCCTCCCCAGGTCACTGGAAGGCACCAAGAGATTTAAGTTCTCTTTCCTGCTCTGCTGGAGATTCCTGCATGACTTGGCCAAAGTCACACAGGGCTCATTCCTGCTTGCTGGCAGAATATAACTTTTCCACATGTCTCCAGATATTCCCCTATGTATAAAGCACAAACAATAATACTAGGTACCACAGACCAGGCTTGTGAGGCTTCAGCTACTTGACCTTTTACAACCTCTTCAAGTATTCATTTATTTTTTTCAAGGGGCATTATAGAAGTACATATGATGGAGTCATGGGTTAGTATGAATTAATATTCACAATAATGTCTTTCAAAAATACTAATATGACCTCCTGGTACTCTGTCATATTCCATGCTAACTGTAAAAGTGTCAGAAAAAGGCCAAATTATACAAAAGTTATTCACATGGATAGCAACTACAGCCACAATGTCTTTAGTAAGGTTCATATAAGTATGAGCTATTTATCTAGGCCAGAAAATCACATTCTGACCCTCTCTATGTACTAGTACACAGTAAGGTATGTTACAACATACTCACATAAAGCATAGTAGCTCTGGCAAACTGTTAGGCAGTAAGTGGGAGGATGATTACTCTAAATATATGAAAGGTATGACACGCAGCGATATATGTTCCCCCTTGATTTGATAAAACATAACAAAGTCAACACTTTATAGAATAAGACCTTGAATGTGAACATTTGTCCTTTAAATTAAAAATTCTCATCACAAAATTTTTCTCCATTCAATTTTTTTCATTAGAAATTACCATCTTGTCTCTCTTTATAGAATTTTTTTAAATTATTATGCAGATGTAGAAAATTGAATTTAACATAGAAAGAGAAGTTTGTTTCTACTTATTTCCACAACAGAATGCTGACGTTCTTTTAAAATTAACTTGAATTTCCTGTTTGCTTATCAACTATGGAAGTATTGTTGAAATTTATAAGCTGGCTTTATATTAAACGAGTTCAACACTTTAAATTTAATCATGGAGTTACATGGTCTATCTCTGTACTAGCTGTATAAAAAATAAGAGAAACTCCTCTGTTCATCTGGTCCTCTAATTATAGCTTTGGGATTCCCAAAACTAGTTCTTCCCAATGAACAATTGTAACTTCAAGGAAAATCATTTGTTGGGGACCTCATGGTATCACAGATAATTAATTTCCTTCGCTTTCTGTGGATCTTCTTAAATCCCTTCTTCCTATGGAAAAATTTGACCCAAGAAGAAAAAAGCATGAACAAGAAGCTCAAAGTTCTGCCTGAAACCTCTTAGTTCACTGATGGACATCTTCCCACCTCCTCCATTACATTATATGCAATCTATATACTTTCCATTCTGTTTTGTATCTATCCAATCCATGGCAGAGAAGAAGCATTCTATCCATCTCCAAGTGGATTTTTATTCTCACAGAGACCTGGAGCTGCTGTTGGCCTAGCCGTGTCTGATGGAAGCTGTGTTTGAATTAAACAACTCTGCTTACTATAAGCAAAACTTAACTGCCTCTTACACATGCTCCTTTATTAAATGTAAAATCAAGGAACATTTTCCAAAGTCACTGCAGGGTTTTATTGGTCCCTCTCCTCCCCCATACAATTTATCTTGAAATTTAGCCAAAATGTAAACAAATGTCAGCATAAGGCTAGAGATGCAAATATGCACAAGGCAACTATCATTGTGTCTTCTCTCAGCAGTTGCTCGACTGTCTGTAGTCACTAATCAGCCTGAGTAGGGAAGGGGAAAAAAAAAAAAAATAAAGCCCTAAAGAACTTGGTGTGATTGTTCAAAAAGTTGTGAAACTTGTCAAACAGCATTACATCATTAGAAAAAAAAAAAAAAAGAAAGCAGTCAATGCAATCTTCCAGGGCAAAAACCATAATTACCAGATCTTTGTCATGAGAGTGGGCCTCTTTTGTCATGAAGATTTGGGAATATAGACAAGCATAGATTTTGAATGGTATCTCAATAAAGCAGTTAAATCTGGGATCAGACATCAACAAGAGGATTGCTTTGTGTAAATCTCTCAACTAAATTAGTCTTTTTCTTTCACATCCAAATATTATGACGTTTTCAAAGTCTTTTATTAACATATGACACGACTTGCTGGCGTGCTACCACACACAATATTTAAAAGATTATTTCATAGCCATAACAACTGTAAGAAAAATGTTGCTTGCATGCTTGCTTTCTGGAAAGGATTAGCTTGAAAAACCTCTCTGCTTTAAGTACAACAGTTACATTTTTTTTCCATCTCTTTCATTGATCCATGGGTATGAGTAAAAGAAAGCTATTTTAAAAAGGTAGCGTGACCAAATATATGTTTCCTTTTCTTAATTTGTCAATAAATCAGAAATGTAATTCCAATAATTGTCATTAGCAAGAAACTCCTACTTTCCAGCAGGAAAGTACTTTTGCAATTTAGGTTGCTCAGCTCTGGCAAATACATCTTTTTCAGACCTCTGTGTTCATCCACAGATACGCTTACCAAAGCAATATTGAGCTTACCTGTGCATGCACATTTGAGATCAAACCCACTATAACTATCTTTTATTTAAGAATACTTTGTTGGGGAACAGATCTAAGAACATTTTTCTCAGGTCTTTATAAATTATTTACGTGGTAAAATAATAGCCAAATCATTTCCACCCAGCTGCCAATATGACTCAAACTTACTCTAAAAATATTATTACACAAGTAACTGCTTAGTAAAAAATTCTCCCCAGTGTTGAGATCATCTCAGCATAGAAAGTGGGAGAGCCATCACAAACCCATTCACAATTACATCAGCTGTGACCTCTTAGTTGTCATCTGTAAGGAGCTGAGCATAGGCTAGAGAGTACCAGAATACTTTCTTGTCCAACCATCCCCTTCTCTGTTCCTCCCCAGCTCACCATGCTCGAGGCTACTGTAGAATTTGATATTACTTTTGTGACATGAAAGAAGAAAAGATATTGTTGTCAGTATTTATAAATGAAGAAATACAAGCAGATTTGATTACTGACCTAAGTATTAGGTCAAGATGTTAAAATACTGCTCACATAAAATGGAACAAAGAGCAGTCAACTGTAACAAGCATTTGTTATTTGGATATTCTTGTTTATTTTTCGACAATACTCTGGTTCACCTTATCTTGAAAACATTGTAAATATTTGAATGAAGGTTAGCATGCAAAAATACAGCACAAAGATGCCTGATTCTAAACTAAATGGTATTTCCCTAAAATCATACCGTATTCAAATATTTAAACTCCAACTCCTTGAAGCAGTTACAGTCTTTTGATTTAGTTTAACAGTAGCTCCATTAGGCCTTTTTCATTAAACAGCAAAAGACTAATCACAGGCTGCCTAGGTTTAAACCAAAACTTTCCAAAATATGGGGTCTGTTTCAGAAACAGAACATAAATCCGTTCAATCAGAGATGTCTTTCAGGTTACTTAGCGTTAGCCTCCCCTACACATCCTTCAACTACTCACATCGGCATCTTTGCTCATTTTAGCTGTGTGAGCCTAAGGACCTGACAGTTTGTGACAGGACTCCAGCTTGGCCCAAGGTTTCAGTTAGATCTGCCTGGACTTTTTGCCTTTACAGCAGATGACCAAAAAACTTCTAAATTCAGAATAGAAAGATGCTTTTAAAATACATTTTTAGACAGAGAAAAGCCAGAGTAGCTGGACTGGACTGAACAGATAAAGGCCAAAGCAACCAGGGACCAAGCAGAATAGAAGCAGAAGGGGTTTGTGAACAGCTCGCTCTGTCAGTGTGTCATGGCTCTGGGCTGGTTCCAGGTGCTCTCCCCCATTACAGCAGACTGCACAGACCCTCAGTGCATCCTTACAGAAGCTGCAGGTTCCCAGCTCCTTGCTGCCACCTCCCTGCTGATAACTGTGGGATGAGAGCTTCCCCTGGCCAAGGCCATCTCCCAGCCACCGGTGCCTCCTGAAACAAAGGCGACAGCTGGGAGGAAAATATGTGCATTTGCCTGTTGATATGGCACCCATAAGAGAAGCATCAGCTGCAAGGACTGCTCAGCTCCCCTTCCCAGGTCATGCCATTAGCCCAGGCTTATGTGTTTCTAGGTGCTGAACTTGGTAGTACTCCAGGCTTGGTCTCAGGTGGCCACCCAGGCTCGGACAAGAAAATGGTGGACACCCCAGTGCCATCCTTCACAAAGCACCTTTCAGTAACCATCCCTGTGAGGTGTGTAGGTGGGCCCCAGCGCTGCAGGGTGGGTGAGGAGCATGAGCAAGGTACCAGGAGCACCCAGGCCATGGGGTACAGCAGGAAAACAGGGTGCTGCAGCGTCAGCCAGGCAGACTCCTTACGCACAGACATCAGGTCCGTTGGCATGGGGCACCTCGCTGAGATGCACTCACAGATAGCTTAAAAAAAAGCAGTTTAACACAGTCCTCAGAGAGGGAAGTGCTCTGCGGCGCTGGTCTAAAGCTGACCCATCTGAACTGTATTAAAAGAGTAAGTCCCAAAATTTACTGCAGAATCAAAGTGATACTAAAATCTTTCATAGGAATATACTTTTTTCCCCTTATATCATTCACTTCACAGTGTATGCACATATGCTTTCCAGAAAATGACTAATCTTTTTATCCTTCGAATAAAACTAGTCATTGCCATCTAATTGCAATAATAAATTTTAAATTACTTTTTATATTATGTGTCTATAATGTAACTATGCTGAAAATTTCAGACCAGACCAAACTAGACAGGTGGATGACTTTTTTGTGCTGTATATTTTCAAACCTTAATAGTATCATTTGCATGCTAAAGAAATGAAATTTTGATTTTACAGAGGCCACTAAGGATTAATTTAATGATTTGGATGGAGTTTAGACTGCTTCCCAGAGGGAGTGAAGGTTAAAAGGTACATCTTGCTAAATATTTAAAAATCTTCAACCTTTTCGGTGTAAAGCCACCTGATTTGAAGTCCACCACTCTGTTACTTACATAGTAAAGTTTTAACTTGCCTAAAATTTATACTTCTGATGCATAAATCCTGAGGTGTTGTACATGACTGACTTTTTGTGTAGTGATTTATAATAACATTTTAAACCTCCACTTGATGCATTTTCAACATCCGTATTCGATTCCCAGAAACTTTCTATTCCCATCCAGAAAAGAGACAAGACCTCTCCCTCCAGTGGTATCTTTTCCCTTTCAATTCAAGATACAGCCTCAGTCATAACCAAATGTAGCTGTTGAATAGCTCATTCCAGCAGCTCACAGAAAAAAAGTGGATAACTTCTTACTGGTAAATATGCATTCTTGGAGCTTCTGTATACATTGATTAGTTGACATCTGGTATTCCCTCACACACTGTCAAAACACAGAGCCAGTCCATATGCATGAAGTTTTTGGCAGCAAAGCACACTTTGTAGAGCATCAGGTTTCTTTTTCTATCAGATGAATTCTCCTTTCACTATAAATGATACTTTACAAGAAATCTGTCAAAAATACAACTAAACTGAGTCATCTTTGTAAATATCTCTGTAGGACATCTTTAGATAAGTTTATAAGGAACGTACAAGTACAAGCGAGAAATTATCTTGTTGGATACATGCTATGATCTCAAAACAAGTAGAAGGAATATTCAGTCATTCAGGAAAAACATTGAAAGGACAACAGCCCAAAGAGAAAGGCTGCCTGCTACAGCTGATTTGCATCACAGAAAGTTATTGCCATGCAACACCTAGTATTGGTGCTCATTTACTCCAGGTGCACAAATCTGGTGGTTGGTCCGTAAGTCTTAGCTCTTTTTAAGTGGTACATTTCTTGATCTTTAATATCTCAGACACAGCCAGTTTTTCAGACTTTGAGGCTTTCATGACTTCTTATTTAGAGGCTTTTTTGGATAATAAGCTAAAAAGTCTACAATTTAGTCTACTATGCTTCAATCTTTGTGCAGAATTTCAAGATAATTCTCTTCTGACAACCTGTAGCTCTGTGAAGTACCTTGAATTGCATAGGTGTAACTCCCAAGAAGGACACAGTCCTGTTGAAGCAAGTCCAGAGGAGGGCCACTGAGATGATCAGAGGGTTGGAGCACCTCTCCTATGAGGACAGGCT
>RSEF01000008.1:1847508-1884073 GCA_003993805.1 Himantopus leucocephalus | reverse complement strand
TCATATAATTTAGCTAAATAATTATCTAAGAGTGACTTGGTCTAAAATACAAATGACACTCAGCAGCTTCACAGTTATTTTCAGCTGCTGAAAAAGCTGATTGTCAATGACAGTTGTCTTACTCTACCTCATTTGAATTAAGACCTTGGAGAGCAAAAAAAATAAAAAACTATACTGCATTATTTTCTCTGGAAAGCTCTGGAGTTCAAATGTTTGCTGATGCTATATGTTTAATTGAATAGAATTTGGTGATAGGAAAGATGAAATATTTTGTAAACTGTGTTGACATTTTGCAGTTGGTAGGGCGGATACTTCAATAAAACAGGATTTGAGCACTGGAAATCAATAAAGAATGTGAGCAGAATGAAAATTCTACATTGCAGAGAAGTACCTCTGATTTCTATTGAAACTGGAAGACGGATCATTATTCTGAGCATGATATTGTTATATTGCAACTTCATCCACCATGGTCTCCTCAAGGTGGCCTTTGACTTGCTTTGACTTTGTGCAGGTAAAAGATTCCCCTGCAAGGACCAAATGAATGTCATAAAAGACCTCACAAACGCAGAGTGGAAACATTTTGTAGGTAAGAGCAGAATACTGAAAGACAGTAAAAGAACTTTCCAAAAAAAGTTCCAGTACTTAACTCAAAAGCACAGAATACATTTCTCTAAGCAAAAAAGATTTTTATGTTGTGGCAATCTTGCTGTTTCAACAGAGCAGCTGGATGTAGTCACAATACCGAGGCAAGAGTACCACCTCAAGCCTTCTGTACCTTGGGAGAATAAAGAGTTGTCATATCTGGGATAGGGTCGTATATATTTCATTACAGTGGAGGAAGTGTGACAATTTCATAGCTCCTAACATGCTTCCTGATGCCCAGTCTGCACGCAGCACCAAGAGCAAGAATTTCTGCTCTTTGCTGGAGGAGGACAGGGTATCACTGGGGCAACAGCTGTTACTACTGGAATAAAACTAGAAGAGCACAAAAAGAAGAAATATAAAAAGATACAAATATTTACATCAAACAAAAATGAGGCAGAAAAAAAGACCTCCTACTACATTACGAGGCCCCAAGCTGTCAAAGTGGATAGTTCTCCATGCCACGAAACAGTGTATAGGGAGCAAAAGCCAGCCTGCAAATAGGAACCATCACCAGTAATAGTAGTTTACANGAGGCCCCAAGCTGTCAAAGTGGATAGTTCTCCATGCCACGAAAGAGTGTATAGGCAGCAAAAGCCAGCCTGCAAATAGGAACCATCACCAGTAATAATAGTTTACTGTTAAAACTGGCAGGAAGCATCAATTTAATCCTTTCAGTATTTCACATGGAACAAAGTTAATAAAAGAATCAGAAAAATGTTATCTTTTTTATTCTGTGAAATAGTCTACAGCCAGCATTGTTTTGCTGCTCTCTAATGTTCTGCTCCTTTGTCTTTAAAAGGTCTATTTTAGTGGCATCATAAGTGAAATAGAAATAATAGTAATATGTCTCCTGATGGACTATGCAAGAAGGAACAGTTTTCCTTGGTACTTTAATATTTCTGATATGATGTATGTGAGGCTTGTAAAGGGATCTTTGTCATTTTGCACTCCTTTCAAACCTGGGCTATGTTTGAGATGTCATAGGAGGTTCCAGTGAGCTAAATAAATGTCTAATAACACAACGACTCAGAATAAATAAATCAAATTCTACACAATACATCAGATACAGACTTTGTAAGTATGGATAAACTAAATGTGGACCCAAAGACTGGCGAGATCTTCCTTTATTTCAAGCATGCAAGAACTTGAATGTGAACTGTGATATTTCACTCTTTTACCTGAAAGAAAGGCTTCTCAGTGATATTCAATTGCCATTTAATCCACTGGAATGATCAAAGACCAAACAGTGCTATCATGCAGTCAAATATGAAAAAATAAAAGGAACACATACAATACAATAGCAAAAACCCATCTGCTGTAAAGTATCAATTTTTTCCACAAAGCTTTTGAAGAGCCTTTTCATTTTTAAATGGCTTCCACCAGTGAAATACAACTTTTGACCTTTATGTGTATGCTGCCTATGTTTCAAGGCACAAACACAAAGTAACATTAAAAACCATTAATAACATCAAGCTCATTTTCAGCAAAGCAGACATCTGTTTCTGTGAGCAAGCTTAAGCACAGCTACTGCATTCTACAAGTTAGGCATGTGTTTTGCTAAAGCAGAACCTGTGTGCTTACTAAAATTCACATGCTTAAGGCTTTGATTCAACCCACGTAATACCACTTTAATCTGGATCTAATTGAAGTGGATAAACACCAAATCAAGACTACTTGTAATTATTTGGGAGCCAGAAAGTATTTCCTTGGACTTTCCATCTCCATGCTGAGATTACAGGGATAACCATGAGGAAAAAATCTTCTTTTATTTTATAATGTGATATGGTCTAATAAGAAAATGGAGGAGACTAACAAATGTGGAAATTCAGGCTACATTTTTTAAACAAGCAATTTGCACTGAACTTTTAGTTCTCCAAATGCTCTCCATATCTGAGCACGCTTCCCACTTTTCAGCACCACAGGCCTTTGGTTATTCACATCCAGTTCCCTCCACGTGCGTTAACACCTGCAGAAAGGGGACTGGCCTTTCCTCCACCATGTTATGGCTTGCCACCTACCCTCTGGGCATGTCCAGAACCATCTTACCTTCTCTGCAAACCGCTAATGACTATTCCCAAATTCCACTAAACCCTGAAGAGTTTGTTAACTGATTGGGAGGTTTAATGCCTCTTCGTACAAAGGGAATATTCAAAACTGCCTGTTATATGAATTCCTATTTTTCATGTGAAATTTAAAGTGGCAATCATACTTAGTCAGCTATGGAACACATGTACGTGTGATCAGTCCCAACAGAGATCAGCCATGCCGGTGACTTTGTGGTGATAATGGTCTCAAGCAAATGAGCTTCCCAATCCGTGGCTCGCATACCAAATAGCAGTTAACTGGTGTTCATTGTAAATATAGTAGCATATAATACTCTTCCTATGACTAACAAAGGGTTTAAAATGTAAAAAGGGTTATACAGTTTTCATTTCACTGGAATCCAGCTAGGACCAAAATAACAGTATTAAACCTTCCTTGTTGAAACTACTCTCTTTAAAACAGTCTCACATAAGAAGCTCTGAAAACGATCCACTGAAGCATGAGCCATGCCCCAGTGCCACGCGCTCTCCTCCACTTTTGTTATCTTTCCAGCTTACATCAATGAGGAAACCGTAAGTTTGATACCAGTAATTTATAAAATACACACCACTTGGTAATACTTGACTGAGTCAGGTTCTTCTGCCAGTAATTTTTGTGCGAGTCCATGTAGACTTCACTGACTGAAGCAGTTATTCTGGATTTCTAGCAGTTCATCTGAGAGATAAATTTGACCAAATTCTCAGCAGGACTCTTAGCAGAATGGGACCCTTTTTGCTAGATGTAGGATCAAGAACAAATGTGTTAGAACATAACCCTGTAGGTTGAAAAGCTTTCTCTCTTTCCCATCAAAATTAAGCAGATATTATAGTATTTGCCCTATATTCTCTATCAATCATGGATACTTCACGTCTTTTAAAAAAGATTGAATACATTCAAATCTGCTAACAGTGTATCAGATACTATTCTTACCATATCCTTGTTCTCAAAGGACCTGTCAAATGATTCTTAGAGAATATTTTCTGAAGCCAAATTTACCTCACGGATTATAGTTTTCTGTCAACACATTACATAATTTGTTTTCAGAACTGTCCTATTCAAGGGCAGAACCAGAGCATATGCTGTAGCATACCTCCCCCATGTACTGCTTCTACTGTTCCTTCCAGTTGGTGGCTTTCACAGAGATTAATTTAGCAAGCGTATAGTAAAAATCTGGATAAAATAAGATTTTACTGGATTCAGGCCAAATGACTAGATATAGCACTGTTTCATCCCTATTCAGTAACTAACATACACTTGACAATCAATCTGATATTTACTCCTGTCTAGAATTTATGAAGGCCAAACCTTTAAAAATTTTTGGACGTGAAGTCTCTGAGGTCTGCCTGGTTTCTGCCCCAAACACCTGGAAACATCACCTTTCTTACTGTAAGAGTTACTAATATTNACACTTTAAAATTGTAATGTTTTTCCCTTACATTCCAGCAGACCAATACACAAATTTTACATTGAAAATGGACGCATCTTGAAATTCAGATATGTACACATGAAAACATGAATTTTTTTTGCTTTGTCCAGTTTTCTTTAAAATGTGTACTTCCAAGGCAAAAGTTTCTTTACATCACCCACAGCCCAGATCTTACACTAATCTCATTGTGTTTAATACACCAGCTAGTAAACTCATAGCTCTAACCTAACAAATTAAAATCTGTAAATGCTATCATATCATGGTTACCCTTCCCATGGTGGAGATCTCTCTTTGTTCTCTTAAAGCTACGTTCTGTTATGCCACTGCTGCATATCCCTTTTAAGACAGAATAGAAAAAATCATTTCAGTAAATTTAATAAAGTTCTGGTTGGACTCACTATTCTTCAGCTGCGAGCCATTCTCTCTCCAGAATCACTGCGTTCTCCAAACAGCTTTGGACCGAGTTTGGTCCTCTCAATTTCCAATTACTCTGACACCCTTTTCTTTGGGTTTGCATCCTACTCACACCCAGTGTGAACGCTCCTGTGAATATTTTCCATGTCTGGCAGTGTACCCATTGCTCTTTGCACACATCCCTCTATTCAGAAATGTATTTGAAAACAACATCTCTGACAAGGCTATATAATTCATTTAGTGCCTGAGCTCTGTTAAGTGCCATATAATGCGATATAATTATGTAATGTATATAACCCAGCATGATCTAGCTAGCAGTACCTAATCCTGCAAAAGCACAGTTCTTCTCATCCTACCCCCATCTGTCATCCCAGACATAAAAGTTGGGCCTTTCTTCTTTTGGGGTTCTGTCTCTTTCACAACAGGACCTAGGGTTTGCTGGTCACCCCCTAGCCAATCTCACCTTCCTGGGCTCTAAGAGATATCTCCAGATTTAATAGTCTCTAGGAGATTCTCAATTACATGAACTTGCTCCATTGTATTTAGCACTCACAATATCCTGGAGAAAGAGTTCAAGGGCTTAGTTCCCTTCATAATGCACAATTTTTAAACTGCCACTTGATAGGAGCCCATGGCGATTCAGCAATACGGCAATCAATAGCTCAAAGAAGAAAGCACAGTTTACATAGCAGGGTCTGTCCATCCAACAGCCTAGCACCAGGATCTGCGACATAAAGCTCATCTTTATGTATACACTGTAATACATACAGGATGCCTTTCTGTTGGTTATTAACTTGTATGTTGATCAGCCCTTTCTTAATAACAATTACGTTATCCACAAATTAAAGTACATTCAATTTCCAGTTTCTGTCCATGTTACTAGATTTTTTGCATGTTGTCAGGTATTTGGACATGCTCACACCCACATATCCTCATTGTGCTCATGCAGACACACAGTAAGACTGCAAATGTCTGGTCCTGGGCCTGTCTATTAGTCCGACGGAAGCCTTGGTGTATGTGATGGTGTATCCTGATTAACGTATGCTCAGGTATCTGCTTCCATTCCTCCCTCCAAATATCCATCATTCAGATAAAGCCGTGTAATCCTTGTACCTCAGTCCTACCCTATCAGACTACACCAACTTTACTTCTGAAACAGTTACCAGCTTGCAATGGTGACGTACCATTTGAAGAATAAGCCAAAACTTTCAGAGTACTACTGGCCATTTGCCTTCATGTCATTTCTTTAGTCTAAACTCCATTTCTTCCTCTTTGCAAAGACTCTTCTATATCAAGCATCCCACTTGGTGTCCCAGGTCACCAGGGCCATGTCCTTGGAATGCTTTGCATGGGAAGGGACTGACATGGGCCCCTGCTGCATGCAGGGAGCCAGGGGCAGCCAAGGGCCTTCATACTCTTCCCTCCTTGAAAGCTTGTTCATTGCCTTCCATCGCTCTTATACACTTCTCCCCATGACATACCTTTGTGAAAAATTAGTCATTACAATCAAACACATTGCATAGTTGAGCTACAAGCTGCTTATAACATTTCCAGTAATACTCTGGGTCTCTAAAACGATCATTACTGAAGTTTTTACCTGCCTATGCCACTCCTTATAAGCTTCTTATTTTGTGAGCTTATTGTTAAGATGGTTATCACCAGTTTCTTACCATAACTTACACTACAAGTTTACTATCTCTCTATAACTTTCCACAGCTGGTTTCAGAGCCAAAGTTTCTGTCAGAAAAGACACTGACAGAAGCAGTTTCTTGGTTAGAAAAAAAATAAATAAATCGCTGTTCAGTATTTCTTCACAAATGAGATCGCTTTTTATCCTATTCATTCTGGCTCCTCACTGCTGAAGCCTTAGGAAAATACTTGTAAACATTACTCACGTATGGAAACTTTGGCGTCTGTTTGGGAGATTTCTGGGTTTTTTTGGAGAGGAGTTTGGCTTTGTTTGTTTTGGAGAGTTTTACGTTTGGTTTTTACTTTTTAGACCAGTACTCTTTGACCCTTCATTTAATACTTAAATGTTTCATCGGATGATAGCAATAGGAAAACACGGCCAGTCACAGCTGAGTGAATTCACCTTGAACTTTCCCTTTGTAAGTGCCTACCATAAATGTTAGTTTCTAACACAGCAGTGAGCAGGAAGACTGCTTTCCAACCCTAAACTGAAATTTGTTTTGAACATTTCCTAGTCCCACTGTAAGAACTTGTTTATAAACCACTGAGCATTTGTAATTACTGGGATTTTATTCAGGTTTTTCTGTGAAGTACTCCTTCCTTTGAGATAACAGGATGCTCAAAAAGAATTTAATTCTCTGCAGCTCAATAGGTGCAGCAGAGGGATCTTCTCTCTCTGTTTTGCTTTAGCTTTGCATTTTGAACCACACAGTGTGAAGCAGGCTTAATTACCAGCTTACATACCCTCTTCTTGGATTTCTTTTATAGAAGGAGAAAGGTTGGAGGACAGTTGTCCTTGCAATCCCATGAGGCAAAAAAAGTAAGCAATCTCTTGGTTTACTTTTATGGAAACTGAAGTTTAGTTACTGTTAACTTTTCAGTTTTCTTTTTCCCCCTCCCTAAGATATGAACTTTGTTTAGCACAATATGAAAAAGCACCTTCAAACATGCCATGTATTTTATTTACTTCATTAGGAAAAATTAAAAAATTGGTCAGTCATGCTTTAAATTTTAGGAAATAAAACCAAAACATATGATACCTTCCTTCTTTTATTAACTGGGCAACTTAAAATAATTTAAATTCCACCAAGCTCTCATCTCCCTTCTTAATAAATCTAGGAGAGTTCTTCAAATCTTAAGTCACATTAATACAGGTCATTACCACACTCTCCTCCAGACCTTTAATCCATTAAAGCTCCCATTGCTTCAGCACACTTATAGCTTGATTCCCTCATTTTTGCACCCACAGTACCATTTCTTACTAATTCTTTACTCCCAACCGCATTTGGGCTGTCTGTCACGGTTAGGTGCTATTAACGAAACCTGAATCTGAGTGGATATAAGGCACTATTTCCTTTTCTTAGATCCCCTTAGGGGTAATTCTGATCAGAATGAATTAATGAATAATGATTTGTATTATCACAACATTTAGGCATCAGAAAGGAAAAACAGAATACAAAAAAAAACATGCCAACTATTTCACGTCAAATTCTAGCATGGAAACCTTTTGCACTGACCTGTTACTCTGCATTTTCTCAACTGTTTTGTTGTGACCACTAATACTAGTTAGAGTTCCACTCACACTGCTAGTTTGCCTTAGTATCACATTATTACTATCCTTCTATTTTTAGGATAATTTTTAGTGCTTGATGCATTTTTTTTTTTAATTTATACACAACAAAATCCTTTACAGAGCTGTCCCTTTTTAGTTTTTCATCTTCTGACTTAGAGAGACTGCAGCTGAGTCTTATTTTGTAGTTTGGGGTGGGAAGGAGTTAATTCATTTCTTGCTTTTTAAATGTAATCCTTAAATCCATTTACACTACAAGTGTTCCATCATTTGAGATTTTTTTTTTCCAAAAAAAAAATTCTTTTTATTTTTTGCCAATTTTTTCAAATCTCTTACTCTACTTATCTTTGCCTATTTAAATATGCAGAGTCATGTATTGGCTATTGCCATACCCATCAATCTCAGAATTCCCAGGGCCCCTGAGAGTGTTAGTTATTTATTCCACACAAGTTTGTTTTCAGGTCTTACTGAGAATTATTATCAATAGTGTTAGGAGATTCAAGACAATGTCATGAAAGCAGCATAAACACGGTATCCCAAAGAAAGGACTGGCTCTACAAATATTCTGAGACTGACTTGTACACATTTCACAGTCTGAAGAACTTGTAATTTTCAATTTTCTTCTGCCAGCATGAATTTTCAGTGGTGGGGTTATGATAGGGCCTTTGAAAAAAGTGGCGGACCGTTTACTCTTGGAAGAATCCAAAACATCCAAGACAGTCAATACAAAAGAAATGTGAGAAGTAGTAGTGTCAAAGAGTCATATGGGTGAAAAATGGGGAAAAAGTAGCAGGACTGCACCTTTGGTGGGATATGGTATACACCTTGTGCAGTTTTGGGCTCACAATAAAAGGATATAAAAATATTAGAATGCATCCAAAGGAGGGCAACAAAGATGATGAAAGGACTAGGGGTCATGACTTATGAAGAGCAACTGAAGACAGTAGGTTTGTCCAGCTTAGAGAAGAGGATATTGAGGGGTGATCTCACTGCCGTGTACAACTTCCTCATGAGGGGTAGCAGAGAGGGAAGTGCTGATCTTTTCTCTCTGGCATCCGGTGACAGGATACAAGGGAATGCACTAAAGTTGTGTCAGGGGAAGTTCAGATTGGATATTAGGGAAAAGTCCTTCACTGAGAGGGTGGTCGAGCACTGGAACAAGCTCCTCTGGGAAATGGTCATTGCCCCAAGTCTATTGGTGCTCAAGAAGCATTTAGACAATGCTTTTACATATATGGTTTAACATGTTTCCCTAGTGACAAGTGATAGGACGAGAGGAAATGGGTTCAAGTTATGCCAGGCGAGGTTTAGGTTGGATATTAGGAAAAAATTTTTCACTGAAAGGGTTATGCAACATTGGAATAGGCTGCCCAGGGAGGTGGTGGATTCTCCATCCCTGGAGGTGTTTAAAAAAAAGGGTAGATGTGGTACTTGGGGATATGGTTTAGAAGTGGTTTTGTCAGGTTAGGTTAAAGGTTGGACTTAATGATCTTAAGGGTCCCTTCCAACCTTTACAATTCTATGATTCTATGATTCTGTGTTGCCCGGTGTGGAGTCAGGAGTTGGACTAAGTGATCCTTATGGGTCCCTTGCAACTCAGGATATTCCATGATTCTGTTAAGAGACCACTGCTATTTTGGGCTTTATATGCAAAAAAAAGTACCATAAGCACAGAGTCAATAGTCCGTTTCTTGATGACTAGTCAGACTACACAAACTAGACAAGGTCAGAAAGCACAAACAACCAAACACTAACCCAGAAAGTGCTAAAAAAAACCCCAACACACAAAAAACAACCAAAAAACCCACCACACAAACAAAAAAACCTCCCCAACAAATCCCAAAACCACACCAAAATGTAAATTACTAGTTGGGAGTTTTTCTTTAATGATTAAATAGCAAATCTCTAAATAGCCTATTTAAGCACTGTTCATGGCAGAAATACCTCAGCACGTTCGAAAGATGTAATCCTAAGTGGCTATCAACATATGGTGGTGGTGTTTTTGTTGGGGTTTTTTGTTGTGTTTGTTTGTTTGTTTCCTTTCTTAACAGTTTTGTTTCCTTTTCCAAACCCGGTTCATTATTCTGAAATTCAGTTTATGGATAGGAGCCCAATGACCAGGCTCAGCTAAGAAGTTTTTTGTCTTATGTCTAAACGCCAAGACTAGAGAAACAATTGCAATTACATAAGTGTGACATATGACACAAGTACAAGTTGGATCAAATTAAGAATATTATAAAAATAGCTGAATACCCAGAAAAAATGTCCTGAGACATCTAGACCCACTGCACAAAACTAGACAGACTCAACAGAAGCCTAGACATAGCAGGGAAGAGATAAACTGATTGACTTCTTACACCCTCTCTTTTCATCTCTAACATTATTAATTCAGTATTTTCCACAGAAACAAATTCTGAAAATAGGTGTCCTGTTTCCAATCAGTTATTGTTATTTGACTGTACAGTATTTCTATTTAAATGAAATACTGGAGTGAAGCTGGTGTGAAGCCAGTCAGAATCAGGATGGAATTCCTAGAGGTGTGAATTTGTAATGTTGCATTTCTCCCCTCATGCCAAATTTCAAGATTCATGACTTTGCCTCCAAAATATCAATTCTGAGATATTTTTTTTTTGAGCCACATGAAAGCATTCCAATTATCTTCAACAAACTTCTTAAGCTACTCAAGATTTCTTTTGTGAAGTTTTCCTCAGTTTAGAGCTACAGACAGAAGACAAATAATGCACTATAGCATGGGAGAAATGGATTGGTTAGGAATGATTTGAAACAGTTCAAATACTATTCATTGAAGGAAGATTTGGGAAAGGAATGTGCAAATGTATACACATTTGGTGGCAAACTATTTAATAGGGGTACTTGCTTATAAGTGTATACAGATGAAGAACCTTGAAAAAGTTCCCAAAAACTTTTTTGCCATAGTTGAAAAAAAAAAAATTAATTGAAGAATGTTTTGTGATTGCATAGGCATACCTCAAAGTCTTTTTGACTGCAATTCCTCATTATCCTTCCAAGGCATGGTTTTCAGTAAAAGATAAGCAATCAGTAATAGTAACTACCAGCAACTTTCTGGAAGCCCCAACTTAAAGATTCTCTGGGAGTTACGTGAGAGTGCCAGAAATTCTAACAGTCTGGCAAGAAAACCTAATTAGTAAAGCAGTGTTGCAGTAGTTCATAGTGCTATAGTTTGATTTGGCCAACAACACAGTGTATGAAGGGAAGAATTCAAAATGGATCTGGGTAGGAGTAAGCAGCAACTTTTTGTTATTACATTATATTTCAAAAGCGTATATGTAAAAATATATATCTTGTGATAAGTATTCCTGAATGGCAATATCATATAGAAAAAACCTATATGTTTTAATGCTATAATTTGAAAATACCCATATTTTATGAGTAAATATTCTTAAATATAAACATTACCAATTTTTCAGGCCTTAAATATGTCACAAATGTACTTTCATACTTAGAATTTTTACTTCGACAAAACAACTCTGATTATTAATAGCATGGTCTACATCTAGTGTTCACCAGCCTCTCACAGTCATTGCTTTAGAGAGAACTTTAAATACAGATTATGTGGTTTCTGCCTTGTAATAGTTTCTGCGTAATGCCCTTGTACTGCGGGGAATTTCATTAGCATGTGCCCTGATCTTGTCCTCCAAACCCTCATTGCTTTAGACAAGCATGGATTTAATTGAGAGAAAACCAAGCTGTGACTGTGGCTCAGGTGTGAAGGCTGTTTCCCTCAGCAGATTAAATCCAATGTAATGATTGAGCTTTCTTTTCCTTACTGTCCGCTTATGAGAGATTTAATACTGCATATTAATTATTATGTTGGGCTGTCTTACTGTGATGTTGTTTTTCCCATCATTTTGTGGGAGATTGATGCACAGATAAAATTGACTGCTTAATGTACTATGAGGATGATTAACACCTTGAGGATGGATCACAAGGTTATTATAAGTCACCACTTTTTATATGACTTCTACTTTAAACCATGAAATTCAACAAATGGTAGCCCCTACTGCTACCATATTGTATTTTGCTGACCCTTGTAGCCCTTGCACCAGATGTTTGTGCAGAAAGGCCTGACTACCTCCTGTCCTCTCTGCCTGGGGGGGGCTCTCAAAGTACCATGAACTCCTGCATTCATATCCAACAACTAATCCCTATTTGTCAGCAATACCGATCCAAATACTCAGGCGTAATAGCCTCAATCAAAACTCAGTTTATGGTACCTCCAGCCCCAGACTAAACTATACAGGTATGAACCAGCTGTCCGCCTTTGAAAAACTGAGAAAGGATGCAGCTCACTGGAGACATTGCCGCAGCAGAATGGGTATGAGAATTCCGAAAAACAGGGGGGTGCTTTCTGTATGAAAAGTGTTTCAGTAGCACGCATCTGAACTGCCAGGCCTGATCTACCCCAAGATATGCATTACAGTCACTAAATGTGAATGAAGGAGCTAAAAATCTCCAGTATACCATATGATGACTATATTCCATGCATGCACTCATGTACAGACACACGCACACCAAATTCATTAATTTAAAAGGTGGAGCACTATTTCTCACTTCCAATCATCTGGAGTGAAGCAATATAATCTTTCTGCTGGGAATGTAAGCAGTAGCTATACCTGCATGCAAATCCTGTTTATCACTATCGCCATCAAGTTTATGGGCACATAAATTTCTTTTCATAGTACTTTTTCATCAGAGATCAATAAGCAGCCAGTAGCAAATCACCAAAAAAGAAATGAATTTATATAATTGACTTGCTATATTACCTTCAGAAAAATCATTCTAACGAGTTTTCTATACAGCATGCAAAGTCTCAGTTCTGAGGAATTTAGTAGATGACAGAAATTTAAGGAAGATCATCTGTAGTAAATCTACCGAGCCCTTTACCTCCAAGGATTGAACCCAAACACATTATTTATCTTACAATGTAAGATCTTCAGTCCATGGAGCATATCACTAAGCATGTTAGAATCAAGCAGATAGAGCCAGCTATTGATAAGGTTATTATAAATTAAATGGATTTATAATCCTATAAATTATACCCCAGTATAGAAATTTGTACTTAAATGGTAAGAAAAAGGAAGTTCATTAGCTAGCCTATCCCCGTAGAGTTGTAGTATTTAGACAATTTGCTATTTTTGCCACCCACTGGGTCAGAAACTTACAGTCTAAGGGACATGGTGTTAACTGTTGGCTGGAAAGAGAGTCCTGTGTACCCACTTAGCCTCAACTATTAATGAACAGCCGGAAGTGTTAAAAGTATTACAACATGTTTCAAGCCTTTTGTGAAGAGTAGTCCTACAAAAAGAGGTGGGACTAAAAAGTACTGAGATCTAGAGAGAATGGGACTGGCAACTTGGAAAAGCCGTAGGCAGAGTTGCTCCAACCCAGGCCCTCGTAAAACCATTTGTGCCTTGACCTCGGCTGCTCAGAGAATAACCTGCACTGGGCAAAGATGTGCTGTTACAGATGGAAACCCAACCAGTTTTAATGTAAGTCTTCAAGTTCTTTGTTTTGTAGGGTCCATTTCAAATGAAACTTAAATTTAAAAGATTACATATTTCTGCTCCAGAAACCAGTATTAAGGTAGAAGTCTTCCAATGGAAACTGAAAGAAGCTGAGAATGAAGTGTATGGCTCTAGAATGCCAAAATAAATACTATATCTTCTCTTCTGAACCCAACACTAAGAAGTAAATATAACAAATCTGATCATAACCAGAGAGACTGTTATAAACTCAGTTGCATTCCGCCCCCACCCCTCTCTTCCAAACTTCCCCAATGCTCCTCTCCATTTCACTTTTTCCGTGTCTATTCTGTGCTTGCTATTTTGTAACTCAGTCCTTCAGAAAAAGTAAGTATTGACCACATGGTTTAGGGGAGGGGAAAAAAAAAAAAAAAAGTCTTTCAGCATTTGATTTGCCTCATTTTTCTCAATTCCAAAAAAGCTGTTTGTACACATCAGATGATACGTTCCTAAAAAGTTTAGGCAAGAGCTACGGCTCTGACTGACCTCAGTGAATAAAATCCTGAATGAATAGACCTGTTCTTAAAAAACAAAAAACAAAAACAAAAAAACACCCCAAAACACAAAAGCAAAACAACAGAAAAGCAACACAAAAAAACCACCACACCACCCCCTCAAAATCCCCACCCCTACTAAGACTCCATTGGCCATGGGGCTGCAGCAGCCATATTAACCTGGTCTGTCTTCATAAATTGTCTTGGATTACTCAATTAACACAAGCGGCATAACCTATTGCTTTCAAAAGGAAAGAGACCAATTTGCCTTAGCTGCAAATCTAGCTTTATGCTTTAGATAAACTTGCTATGAACTCCTTGTACGGCAACGGTATTCTTGCACGTTACATTACAAGTGCTCCTCCTCTCAGGTTAATCCCCTAAACTATGCAAAAAGCTGTTTGTAGTCCTACTAACAAGAACTGCACAGAAGTTGTCTGGAGCGACTTTAACCATGCACCTCCATCATTCAGAATTCTCTGGTTTCATTGACATTCAGCCTTGATAACGCATTTGACAGTGTTTTAAATTTTGTGAGAATATTGCAGGGGGTTTTATATATATATCTATAGGATTTTATATGTATATTAAAAAATACATATATATATATAAATACACAGAATTCAGACACTATATATTTATATATTTATGTATGCAATATTCTTTTAATGCTCTTCATCCTTAAATTAATCCTGTGTTCTCAAACTTCTTAGCACTTTAACAGGGTATTCTGCCTGGGAATAATAGAAATTGCAAAGCAAGAGATCAGATACTTCCTCTTTGAGATTTCCTGAAAAGCCCCAAATGACTGAACTGAAGGACAACAGAGGAAACTAAAGACAAGGAAAGCAGGAAAGCCTGTTGAATCAATAATAGACTATTTCACTCAGAAGTGCTCTGAAGAGACTGCTCTTGGGTCATGAGCCTGGGCAGGTTTTTGAACACCCTCCTCTTTGGAGGATTTAGCCTTTTGGCTTTCCCTGTTCAGTGTATAAGTCATCGAGCTGCCAAAACTGTAAGATGGTATCTCAATCAATATCTGCTTTAAATATTTCTGGCAGGCACTCTGCTCTGGTTGACAACAATCTAATAATTTTTTTGTGCTGATTTCAGCCAGAATTTTCTTACTGTTGAATGTTTCATATGGAAAAAAATATTTATGGAAGGTTAGTATTCTGGTATGAGGCTTATTTTTAAAAACTTTTTCAAAACATTTTCATAGCATCTAGCAATGAGTTAAGAACAACTTACTTTTTCTTTCACTACTGTCAGTAAGAATCAATAGCTTTTCAAACACAAGTTTTATTTATATATAAAATGTAGTAAACTGTTTTACGATAAATAAAAATGGTAACTTTTTGAGAAATAGAAGAATTATTTATTATTAACAGCACAGAACAGATATCAGTCCTTGTTCAGGCTGGCAAAATGTAAAATTTAGGCTGGTCTTAAACAGCTAAGGATCCAACCTGTTGTTTCCCAGAGTGGAAGAACACCTCCGTAATTATAAAAGGCAAAGAGGTATCTAATAACTCCACATGCCATTAAGAAGCACGGGTTTACTCCTCATCTGGAAGAGGTGAGTGACAACCAAAGGTCATAGAATTCCTCCTGGTTTAATGACTGGATGGGTGAGGCCACTGGCCTTTCACTAATCCCAGGAACATATCAAGCATCAACATTTTATTGCTCTTTTTATTCTTTTAAAATATTTCTTATTAAACGCGCTTATTTTTACTCTTATCTCCATGTAGCTGGAGAGCTTTAGGTCATAACTTAGTAAAGCATTTAAATGGGTATGTGAGTTCTAAGATATTAGGTGAGAATGTTTAAACATGCTTAAAAGTAAACATATAATCTCCCGTACCAGAATGTTTTCTTGCATTTGTTCTTCAGTGCTCTTTACAGACCGAGTTGCTGTTTTGCAAACTTTTCAAGAAATTGTATAGCAGTTACCAATGCAGACTAGTTTAATTGGCATATTCTACGGTAACAGCTAATGTGGGATGCATAAATGTTTACATGTATATATATTTTCTATCTATTCTCCCCTTTTTTGTCAATATTATTTCTGTGTACAACTTTCATGGCAGAGAATTGCTGAGCTACAAGAAAATAATGGGAACAAACAATGACTACAGAAAAACTGTGGGTAAGTGGCTAAATTTGGGCTACAGTAAACATTTGCAGTTTTAAGACAGCTAGTAGCTCTTCAAAAACATTTTTCAGTATTTGAAGCTTAGTGTGCTGCCGTCCTGCACTGTCCAAGGAAAGCAAGCTGCTCCTGGGAGTCTGGGACCAGCCATTTATTTCAGGCCACAGTCAACCACCTTCCCCAAAAACAATCTTTCTGCAGAATTATAGCATCGGTTTAAAACTTCAGTCACAAAAATATCTGAGTACAAGATGTTTACATCTTTAAGAAGGAACTAAAGCAGGACTGTTTCAGACAATGCCACTAAACATGAAGCCACACAGGACCTACATTTTGCTGGCTTACTGCACTTCATTACCACTAAGAATTGAATATGAGCTACTTCATCCTTTTTTGGGAGCTGTAAGAACCACCCAGACTCCCAGGCAGGTGGGATTTCTCCTCCTTTATTATAAGCCTGACTTTATCATCCTGTTCAACTGTTGCTCCCAACCCACTGCTTATTGCTCAAATTCATAAGTTTATACAACCTCAGGGAGGCTGGCTAAAAATAAGTTGTTCCACAAAAGGTTTAGATATCATACCAGTGGCTCCAGAATCATCTTCTCATTTGAGCTAGTTAGTGAAAGGAGTGACAGCTTCACTGTGCTTTAAGTTACTTAGAATACCAGATTAGATTCACTGCCCAGTCATCGATCCCTCTTCTTAGGTCCAGAGTCACACTTATCCTGCAGCCTCTCCATCGCAGAGGAGAGGCCAACATCTCCACCAGGGAAGGACAGCACTAGTACAGAAGCAGATGGCTCCTGTTTGACCAAGAGAGACATGATTCAGCACCTGTCCCTGGGCAGGAGAAACTCATTTGGCAGAGTGCTGCAGCAGAGCCTTGAGCAGGCTTGCAAAGCCACCCTCCCGTCAGAGAGCTGCTCCTCTGCAATGCAGCTGCTCTCCAAGGGTGCAAACTGGTGCCAAATTGCCTAAGGCCAGATTCATAGCTAAGATTCAGTTTGTGTTTGTTTGATTTATTTTGTTTTCCATTACACTCTTGCTGCTCTTTTTTCCCCCCCCCCCAGACAGCAACTTATGATTTTAATAGAAGATGCCTTGTTAAATGCTGTTTAACACTATGAATGCACCCATAGGATCTATTTTGCCTATTCTAAAGTGGTGCTGTAAAGCTTCTAAATCTATATAAAAATATATCTGTGTAAAAAAAAAAATAATGCTTTCTTTACTTAATAGATTACAGGTGAACTAGTCAGCCCAGGTTCCTGAAATAACTACAGGGAAATAATAAATACACATTTATAAACATTTTCTTCAAATGACTTGTTATATCCATATAGTCACATATCTCCAGCATGGAAGTACTTAAATGAAAGATGGAAGTTCAGGAGCCTTCATGATGCCGGAGCACTTCAGGAACCAGTTTGAGAGACCCCAATTTCACAAGCCACTTGGTACTCATTAGCATGCTGCACAGAACCGCCTGTGTAGACGTGACAAGGATTCATATCTATTAACAATGTATGTTGCACAGTAAATCACTTGTGGAGATATACCCTATCTATCACTATTGCAGAATATCTATAGTTCTCGTCTAGTTCACTGGAGGACATGTCTCCTATGCAAAAGCACTTTGTGTTGCTGCTAACTTTGAGTGTATGAGAAATACCAAGTGTTGCTGCAGGTGTTCATAGAACTCCTCATTCCTCAAGCCTGCTCCCCAGGAAGGGAATAACTGCAGATAGCATTTTTTTTTCCTCCTCTTTTTTTGCCAACAGTGAAAGCAAATCAGGACACACTTGCCTCAAGCATTTGTCTGTGTTATCTGAAATTGTGAAGTTGAAACTTAATTTGTTGCAAGATTTTTATGGAGTAAGAGCAGCAGCTATTTTATTTTTAACCAACCAGTATAATATTATAATAGTGCTATAAGTTGAACAAAACCTACTCTAAAAGTTATAGCAGATGTTTTTCCAATCTAATTGTAACCAGTTAGAAAAAAAAAGATTTGGAACGCAAGAGTGAAAAAAGGTGTTTCCATAGTGGTATCCTTGGAAAATGTACCCAGAATTACTGCACAAAGAATGATATGAAGTCTTACAGTAACATTTTGATGACAGATGTCAAAATCATATGTAAAGGCAGTGGCAGAGAAAACTTACGTCGTGCACTTGAAATCAGACATCGTAACAAGCAAGGCAGGCCTTGAGATTAGACCCTCTCATTTCCAAGGCTGATTATGAATGAAATCATGGGTTTGTTTCTTGCCTGTCAGAAATACTTTTGTTTCTGTTTTGTTTACTATTTTGTTTTCCTTCACTTCTTGTTTTCTCTCTTTGAAATGACACCACACGAACTTATTATTTATTCTCTGTTAGGTCAGTAAAAGCCTGAGTCCACACTGTACTCCAGGAGTTTTGCTGCATTCTACAAATGCCCCTGGGTTATGTCAACATTAAACCCTCAATACGATGTGAATCTCTTATCTCTGTGAAACACCAACTCCAAACCATTTTTCTTTAGTTCTTCACATTTTACTGCCTGAAAACAAAGATCGCTCCCTATCCTTCTTCTACAAACACCACAAGAATTGGATTTTTGCAAGTACTACCCAGTAATAATACCCTATTAAAAAAAAAAAAAAGTAAACCAAAAAAACAAACCCACAACTTTCAAATAGTGATCTACTCAGAAAGATTATTCCAAGATCTAGAAATGCAGGAGATGCAAGCAAGAGCATAAAACTCCACGTTTTCCTGGAAGAGGTCATTTTTCAAATCACTTACAGCAAACCTGAGGCATCCAAACATCAGAAATTACTGTTAACTAACCTCTGTCTTGTATTGCTCTGTGTAAAATAGAGTTAATGACACTGACCGGTGTTTGTAAAGGGCCTGAGATTCTGAGAGAGAAAAAAAGCTTTCTCCAGGTGCCAGGCAGGACCAGGTATGCCACTAAGTAACCAAGTCCCCCAACTTTTACTGCACGTTCTTCTTTAAAGAGAGAGATGGAACCATGCACTTATTCCACTCTTCCCTCTTCAATAAGGAACTACAGAAATGGGGAGCAACATTATTTCTATTCTCTACAACAGAAACAATTCACAAAACAGGAAAGACTAGACATAACTTTCAGGCAACATAGGCTATCCCTGGGATGTACAGAAGTTAGAGATGAGCGGTGTCTATTATACAGAGATACAGATTATGAGTGAAAGGGGTCTCAAAATGAAAAAGCCTTTGGATTTAATGGACAGCAGGTTATCACTGGTTAAGCTGGGTGACCTAATCTTTGAACTCCAGGCATCAAGAGGAATGAGTAATTATTTATCAGACAGATGTCGCTCTCTCAATACTCCTTCTGTTTCTCCAGGTATTAAGAGGTTCACCATAGGACAAGTTTAGGATATTCCCTTAGGTTAATGAACATCCACAGATAAAAAAAAAAGTGATCATTTTAATGTACTTCTGCATAGAGAGGATGATATTCTCCATTAGGATAAATCCAGTGAGGTCAAAGCTGTGCCAGAAAAGAATCTGACTCCCAGTGTTTATCTTACTGCAAATCAGAGATAGCATAGCAGAAAGTTCTGCTCGATTACTGTACCGGCTATATCCGGGCAAACCATTCAGCAATGCAATAGAAACTGAGAAGTAATGCACACCATATAAGCTGTATGTGACAGTTTACATCTAAATTGTTTATCAACATGATTATAAGAATCCATAGAACAAAATTTACAGTTTTTAAAGACTACAGCTGAAGTCTTGAAAGTGCATATTGAAATTGCATTACGGTTTGCAATGAGTCAAAGCACCATTTTAGGAAAACCACAAATTATTTATAACAATGGGTAAAGTGTATCATTAATAATAACCACAGTTCCATAAATGGGTTGAACTCTTTCAGCCAGAGGATCACTGAGTGTTTTACTGTCTGTATTCATGGCACAAACCCACTCTCTGCATAAGTGGGCTTTCATTCTAGAAAACGTTGAAGAAATAATTGATTGCAAGGCTCATGCTCATTCTCAATTGTACCAATGACTTTTGTGCATGACATCAGCTCAGCTATTAGCTTGCCTGCGTTCCCCCCAGCACAGGCTTGCTTGCGCCCTTGGGAACTCCTCAAGACATCCCAGAATTTTCACATTACAAAGGAAGTTAAATATAATACATTGGGGAAAGGCAAGACCACAGTCTGCCACAGCCAACCCTTGGGCCCTGTGGTGACCACCTGGCCTGCTGAACCCAAAAGGGATTTTCGAGCAGAGCTCTTTTATCAACATCACCAGGAAGTAACGCCAAGGACTGGGGGGCTGGGAGGAATTAAAAATGCTCTCAAACGCAATCTACTGCTAACTAATTATTTCTTAAACTTATTTCACTGAAGTTAGACAAAGTGAAAAGTGTAGAACAACTACTGCCATAGTAAAAACTGCTCCACTGACTGGAGGCAAAGCTTCCCCCAACATATAATCAACTGAACTATTATTTGCTGTGAAAAAGATACATGCTTCAAACAAAACAGAGAATGATGTGAAATACACCAAAGAGATTTGTAACCGTGTGTAACAGATTAATAATAATTTTCTTACTCCCCCAGATGTATATAACAACATAAAAAGCATAATTACAAAACGTGATAACCAATTCTAAATGAATTCAACAAGGAATGCAAATCCGCATAGCAAGAGCTCACTTCCCAGCTCTTCCAGATCGAACAGATGCAGGACCAGGCTTTCATAAGAGCCCAGGGGGCTATTTTCAAGGGCTCAGCACCCTCAGTTGTGGACAGATTTTCAATATGCCAAGGTCATATTTAGACGCTTTCATGATTGCTAGATCCACAGAAGCAACTTCCCCCCTGTTGCCCCGGCAGCACCACAGAGATCAGGACTCTGTGCACACGCACACACCGCTGAGCTCTTTGGCTGAACACGGTCACTTTGTTTTGGTGCCTAAACTGGGGATGAGCTTTTGAAGTCTGCCTGTCTCATGTTGTGGATAATGACTTTTCTTTTTAAAAATCCGGTCTACAGAGCATTCTTTGGATTACTGACAAGAATCTCCTTTCTCATCTAAATCCAGACAAACCAACCCGGTGACCTGCTGTGCATAGTTACATGGAAGCTGAAAGCTTATTGCTCTGTCTGAAGTGTGTACTGGCCAAGCATCCTAGCTATAAATGAATACAAGCTGTAGTTTTTCTTCTTCACTGTATTTGTAAAATTCTCAGGTCTCCAGTCCTTCCAGAAGAGGTTATGTGGTGCTACAGTAACACCTGACAGCCTTTACAAATGAGATCTGTGATACTGTATTACTGCATTACTACCACAGCCAAAGACTCCAACTGATATTGGGTCCTAACATGCTAATGGTAGCACAAAGGGTGTTGAGACATGCTCGCGCACACAAAGTTTTATTAGTAGGGTCCATAGCTAATCGCATGCATTGACTCTAATGGTTAAAGTTACTTTGGTGAAAAGAGTACAACAAAAGGACAAAGAGAAAAAGGAAACTGAGTCTCTCCCAGTAGCCAGCTGGGGAGAGATGAGCATCCTACCCTGGGCATCCTTGCCAGCGCAGCAGGCTGCCTACCCACAACACCTCACTCACAGCAACTCTCTCGTTTTCGTCAGGACCTGATCAAACTCCCAACAGGTTGCTCCTGCTTATGATGCTTCTTGCACTGACTAGAGCACATGTTAATCAGGGGCAGGTGCTGCACACCAGCTAGTCTGTAATCTTTGCACATAGGCATCGTGGGGTCTCCTGCTGTAAACCAAGAGCTGCAGCCAACTGCCAGGACAAGGCGGGGTGGGGGGGGGGACGGCCAGGGAGACACAAGTCTCTTGCTGCTAGTGATGACTTCCCATGAGAACCATCAGCCCCCAATAAGGGGTTTGTGGGTGCACAGCCAGGAGAAAGGCGGCTCAAGAACAAGGGGCAAACACTGCTGTAGCAGCTCAGGGAGGTGTCGCAGAGCTCCAGAGGACAAAGTCTAAGGCACAGTGCGGTGCAGTCACTGTTAGGTTACCAAAAGGCAGATTGTTCCTTGAAAGAGTTTAAGGGCCTTGCCATAACAAGGCCCTTAAAGGGTTGAATGAAAACGTGGAGGTACATCTTGCCCAAAATTTCACCACTGTTAAAGCAAGGGAAAGGGAACCAAAGCAATATTATCTCACCTGAGCATCCCAGTTGAGACACAGCATTTTCTTATGCCTTCCAGGTCATTCCAAATCTGTGTCACTTCTATAGCAGTGATTCTATACAAATATTTTCCATGCTCTCACAATGTACTCACTCTACTTGCAGTCTAAAATGAGCAGAAGCCAGGGGGACTGAGGGGGGCAGGCGGTTGAAGCAGCTGCAGTCAGTGCAGCATCAGGTCTAAGTAAGAAGATAGATGTGGTCTCAGGTAGCACAAATACATGGCTTCCACTTGACTCCCACCATAAACAGCCCTCATGCACCTCCGCTTGCAGCGGAGCAGACTGCACTGACCTCAGTTTGAAAGTGACTGTTGACAGATCTGCTGTATCCTGAGTAGAAAGTGCAGACACATCTGTACTGATGTTAAGGAAAATTCTACATACAGTGTCGGAGAAAGAATGGATGGTAATGCTTATTTTGTTCTTTGTACATGATCACTGAAAAATTTCAAGGCCTAAAAAAGAGACTTTGAGAGGTACTGGTATATCTATATTTCAAGGTAATATAATTCATACACTTTTATCCTTCAGCATCAGAATCATTGAATAGTTTGGGTTGGAAGGGACCTTTAAAGGTCATCTAGTCCACCCTCCCTGCAATGAGCAGAGACATCTTCTACTAGGATCAGGTTGCTCAGAGCCCCGTCCAACCTGACCTTGAATGTTTCCAGGGATGGAGAATTTACCACCTCTCTGGGCAGCCTGTTCCAGTGCTTCACCACCCTCATTGTGAAAAAATCTTCCTTATATCTAGTCTGAATCTACTCTCTTTTAATTTAAAACCATCACACCTTGTCCTTTTGCTACAAGCCCTGCTAAAAAGTTTGTCTCCATCTTTCTTATAGGCCCCTTTTAAGTATTGAAAAGCTGCAATAAAGTCTCCCCGGAGCCTTCTCTTCTCCAGGCTGAACAGCCCCAACTCTCTCACCCTTCAGAAATTTCCAGATAGTAAAAGACACGATGTTTTCAACTACACAAAGTTATGTTTTCTCCTTGGAGATGCAAAAAAAATAATACTGGAAGACACTGAAATTCCTGATTAGCCAGTAAAACTGAGTGCCTTATGAAGTAGGTATTTCCAGCTGCTAAATATAAGGATCTTTCAAGAGCTGATATTTTGTCAGGTCACTTCCTAATAGGTGATGTGAAATGGTATCCACCAAAGCCCTCATATATAGGAAATGGGCTGTGAAAGAAGCTGTTAACGGTTACCAAACTCCACTAGGAAACATGAACTATAAGCACTAATGCAGTATGGGTGTTCTGCTCTCTAAGCTCATAAGCACTATGCACGCCAGAAGCTATGGAAAAGGCAGTAATGAATTGCTATCACTGTATTATAAGAACAAACAGTGTATACTAATATTTTCTGCACCAAGAACCTTCACCTTTTTTGAATAACTGTGCATAAATCTAGGGAACTGTAACAAGTTATAAAAATCTCTCTGGTTCTCAGAGAATGCTTTGCTCAGTTATTTGCTGTAAGTCCACAGAAACCTCAGAAAAGCCTAATAAAGTAAATCACTATGCAAAAAGATGCTGAGCCCCCTGGGGCCACACACGATGCACACATTTAGAGAAGACAGGGCAAGCCAGGTACTATTTGCAAAACATTTGAATCAGCACCTGTTTCTGATTTTTATGGAAAAGTTTTTGACTTACGGGAAAGCCAGCTTGTCAAAGCACAAAAGGAAGGGTCTGTACTCCCCACCTTACAGAGACAGCCCCCATCACAAGGGGTTTACAGGGGTTTTGCTTTGTTTGTACATTACCTGGTTACAACAGAGTGCAAGTCAATAACTGGTGCTCCTCAGCAACGTTGCAGTAAAAAAAGAGAGTACATTTCTCTGCCGCGTTACAGGGTATGTCATGATGTACTTTCCTCACTCCTCCACTCATCTCTCCTGAGAGAGTGGTAAAACTCAGAGATTAAACAGTATTCACTCCCACTCTCCTGTTAAAGATGCTTTAAGCTTTAACTTTTCAACAGGCTGCTCCTGTTCCTCCTTCCCCGCTGCTCCCTGTGTAGGTGTGAAAAAGCTCCTGCAGACCCACACTCCCTCGGCTGATGTGTCTGCTCCTTCATGGGTGGACGGTGCCCCGGGCACCAGCCTCCTTCCAGGGCTTCTGCTTTCAGCCTGCTAAACAGGACGGGCAAAGCCAACCCCTGTGTCCCCCAAGAGACAGCTACAGGTTGGGNCAGGCACAGAGATGCTGGCATCAACCCAGAGGCAGGCGTTCATGAGGGAGGAGCAGTTAGTCCTTATCTCGGTAAGGAAGCTTGGGCTTAGGAGCTAGGGACAGCCCCCGTGAATCCCCAAAGCCCATACCGGGATTTCTTGGCCAATGGCCCCATTCTGCTCTCCCTGCCACATGGTTGTCCCTATCATACCCTTCTGGAAAATGGAGTCAAGGCAGAGGTGGCTCCACAAGCCACCCTAGAAGGAAGTCACAGCAAAGCTCCTGGCTGAGGGCATGGCCCCATGTGCCACCTCAACATCCCAGGGTGATCCCACAGCAACCTCTCCCCCTCAGCCAGCACCAGCCCTTCTCCTATACCCGCTATGCTCATCAAAGTCACTGAAACACTGAAGGCAAAAAAAGTGACATTCTCTCCTTCTTTTCAGCTCAAGGGAACCACATCCTCCTGCCCACACTGATGCAGGAGTGAGGGAGGGGAGGAGAGAGGAGGGCCAGGCCCTGGGAAGGCAGGAGGAGCAGGGCACAAAATGGCGGGGGACACTGCCTCGCTCAGGGTGCATGCCAGAAGCGCGCCTCAGCAGCACCACAACACATCCCAGGCTCTTGAAGAACAAAAAAAAAACCCACCCACTCCACATTTCAAACTCTAGCATAGACTCCTGCATGGTTTTCAACAAAATATCCTTAATCTCTTTGCCTTCAGTCCTCTTCAATAAAAAAAAACATAGTGTTTAGCTGCACAGCAATACACAAGTCAGGCTCTGGTCTCAGCAGTGGGGGCTCAGTCAAGAGTGTCCCACACCCAGGAGTTATACTGGGCTATATTCCCCGTTTTAAGTTTCTCGATCTTCTTTCAAAGAGCCTGTCATGTTTTATGTGTGAAGTAGTGAGGCGGGTGTTACAGGCCTGTTATACTAACAGTAATGAAAACCCAGGCTTCCGCTGCTGGTAAATCAACCACAATCAGCATAAAAGATTTCTTTTTTTTCCATCTTGTTGTAATGTTTGCAAATTACCTTAACACACTGACTGGCATGACAATTTTCTAAAATTACCATAACTGTTACTATAAAAGTGCTAGAAGATATTACTCCTCTTTTTCATCTTTTTTTTCCCCACAAATAAAATGAGAAGCTGCAAGCAATAGTGTTATAGAAAGAGGGCAAACAACTGGAAATTGACAAAAAATGTGAATATCTTAAATTATTAAATCACACTTTTTATTTCTGTAAGGTTATTAAATACTTATCTCTTCTATTTGGTGGTAAGGTAAGTGCTTAACAAATATAATCTATGTATTGGGCCTGGGAGAGCCCTATTTGTGATTCAGAGAAAAACGTTTTGATCTCAGTTCCCCCGTACAAAGCTGTAACAACTGACTTCTGTGGTGCTCCTCTACATTTATCCTAGAGCAACTGAGCCTAGACCCTGGCCCTTGAATTGTTCGCCGTGGTATTGAGAACAAATGCAGCCCTTATTGCTCTTGAGAATAGTCACATGTTAGTAAAGTGGGTACTTGAAATCATGCAAAGTGCCTCTTCGATAATGCTGTTTATGAAGCTACATTGCTTTTGGTTCATAATGGATAGCTTCAACTGTGGTTCGGCACTGGGGAAGAATTCTTAGAGAATGAAACAAAGGAGATCCATAGGATAGCTATGTTACCGAAACAAATAAAGTCACTTTGAAGAGAAGGCATCCAGATGGACAAGATGAGATGGCAACAATTACAGTGACCAGCAGTTTTGTGACAGATACACAAAACAGAAACAGATCTCTACAGAACAGAAGGAACTTAATGCTTTTAAGAAAATGTTTCAGAAGACACCCTTTGTTCTAGGACCAAAACATTTTCCGGGACCATTACATCTTCCCGGCTCCCCATCCCCTTCATTTTTAATTAGCTTTTTTCTTAGCTTAGTTTGGTTCCATTTACTCTGTAATAGCTATCTTTACTGCTGTCCTCATACCTGAAACGTTAGCAGTCAATCAGTGCTCTTGGAACAGGGATTTGGATTACAAAGGCATAGAGAAGCAGATTTATGGGCTGGGCTTCCCCTGCCTTTGGGCAGTAAGCTGGTCCGAGTAGGGGGTGTCTAGTCAAAACTGATCAACATGCACACCTGACTGTACCTAGATGTCTACCTACAGGTAGAAGATGAGCTGGTTCAGAGAAATAATGAGACAAATGTTTGAACACTTATTGTTTTAAGAGTAAACATACCTCCACAAGCAGAACTCAAGTCACCACAGCCACAAGGTTAAATTTTGTTAGTTATACTTCCATAACACCATTCATTTTTATAAAGTGATTCCTGGCTTCTACCACTGCATCTTACACCAGAACCCAGCCTTTAGCTTTCGCTGATAGGAATAAATAAATCAACTCTCTTTTGTGCTATCTCTCTTCCATTATGCTCCAAAAGCACTAAACTTCTGGAAGAGTTGATCCTGAGGATTTTGGTTTCGTTTCCTTAAATTCCCCAAAATATTCAGTGATGCTGTAGCTTTATCTCCCCAGCTACAACTGTCTGCTCTCTCCCAAATGGATTTTTAGCCAGTAGCAAGAAATCTCTAGTAACTAAGAAGAGTACGCCAATATGGTAGAAGTAGACACCAATTAACATTCATCATCCGTTTTTTCTGTTCTCATTGCACTTGAGCGCAAACTTGTTAGAAGTCACGGATTTCGTGCACTCCATTTTCATGGACCACTCAGTTCTGCTGTCATTTCTCCTAAGGAATGTACCAGAGGAAACTAAGAGCCACCACTTCTTTTCACCCCTGACAAAGGGCATTACAAAGTGCACCATTCCCAAAGGCAGCCAGGTTCACAAGCAACTGTAGGCATTTCTTTCTCCAGGAGCTGATGTTGGGATGCTGCTGTTCCATAGGGTTCCCTACCATAGCTCTTTGTAAACACTAGAGCAGACAAGACCATGAAAAAACACATTGAACAAACAAAACCAAAAAAATCCCAAACAAAATCCCCCAAAAACCCAAACCCAACTGAGTATCCAAATTACCCATGCAGAAACAAAAGGGACCAAAAGCACCAAAGACCACAAAAAAATTAATGTCAAAGAGACTCCCAAATGTCTTTCCCTAAGCTTAGACCACTAAACTATTTCATTCTTCAGAATTACCGTATTTTTGACACATTTCCATGCTTTCTAGTCCCTACTAACCCCAGGAGATACTGCCATATGCAGAAATTATTATCAGTTTCTCAAGCCTTCAGTATTTTTGAATATTAACTATACGTTCAGTTTAATTCTATTTTTATCTGAACTAGTCTGCCCATATCTAATGGCTTGGTTATATTCCAAAAAAACTCTCTTTCTAATTTTAGAAAGGAGATTGCTACTCACTCTTCTCCTCATTTATAAATGTTTTAAGGTCTCCACACTACAGGTTTTTCCTCCCTTCTGTGTTAGTAAGGAAAGATGTAGTTTCTGTTTTAAACTGCTTAATTAATACACAGTCATTTTGTAAAATATTTGGCAGTACTAACTTCCCCAAAATGATGATCTTGCAATTATGTGTCTTAAGTTGTAATGACAGAAGACCAATTCAGTTGCTGCAAAATTAACATCGGCATCAAAGGGCTATCTCCCTGAGCCTGTTTACTCTTATCTACTGATTTTTTAGAATTCTTATCAAGAGCATGATAAATTATTAAGATGTATGACAACAAAGAATCCTCCTTGAATGATACTACAAAGACATTCCTCTAACGCTAAAATTCTGCTCATTACCAAAGAAATTGAAGGAGGCGGGAAGATGAAGGCGGGTCCTGTGTAAGATTCATTTCGGGAAGATGTGTGCTTAAGGTCCTCTAAGGAAAGAGAAAGAATCTAAGGCATTTCACCCCAATGCTATCTCCGTCTTCCATTCAGGTAGTGACTGTGGAAACTGCTGAAGGAAAAGGTTATGGTCCAATATTCTGTTGGCAAAGTATAGTCGCTGTCATTTATTTTATCATCATAATAGCACTTGGCAGGCTATCCTTCCCAGCAATACAACAAACATTTTAAATGCCTTTTTAGCTAAGCAGTTTGGAGAGCTGTGCAAAAATAAACCACAAGTAAGCAGTTTCAACCCAAGAGTTAAAGCAACAGTAATTATTACTTAATTCCTACTCATCTGCAGCTCCTGTAGTGGCAGCACAAANGGGGATTCATGGCTTAGGCACAGGTGACACGCAATAGTGATCAGCTTCTTAGTTGTCAACTGAGGTGATCAACACATATTTATTGAAGGGATGAATTTGCTTGGTGGAATAGAGTTGATAAGCCTTTGGGGTGAAGAGACAGTGATTGACAATGAATACTAATTGACTAATGAAAAGACCTGCCGATTGATAGTAAACAAGTTTCAGACCACTAGTACTAGTGTGTACGGGACTTGAATCATCCACAAGCTTTCAGCCCACACAATATTTTCTTAACTTTCATTTTGTACTTAAAACTTCGATCTTCTTCTAGAATATTGTGCATATATGATCATTTTTCTACATGTTGAAATCATACCTTTTTCAACAACATTCTCAAATCACTTATACTGAGGAGATATACCTTGCTGCTGACTATAGGAAAAGAATGTTTTCGTGAAGAGGGATCATGGAGAAAGGAGACACTGCAGTGCTCGATTACAAGAACCAGTAGCTTGGAGTGGAAGCTATCTTCTTTCCTAGCACCACACTCAGATCTTGCACCAGTCACAGCTTCATTCTTTCTGTTCCTTTGAGTCTCAGTCTCTAGCATTTGATAAGCTTTCAAGACCCTGAAAAAGAATATTTTCTCCAGATCAAGAGGTTACTATCATCCATCTGTAGTCTTCCTGCTGCTTTAGTGGAGCTAGGACTCAGGTATAAATACTTGTGACCCCCATAAGCAGCAAAGGAAGTCAAATCCGAGAGTTAGACAGTTCACCTGGTAGGTACTAAATAGACGTACAAGCCTAGACCCAATAGCTCCACAGCACAGGTTCTCCGAATGATATGTTCTCATGCAGCAGAGGAGTTATACTGATCACAGAAGCACATACTTCACCCTTCAAAGTGTGACTAAATGCGCTCATCAGACATATAATAGTTCTAGAAACAATGTGTTCTTTAGGATAGATAGAGCATGTAAGATTAAAGAACTGGAACTGACGTATTGGACACCCAATCTAGTCCCAGCCCAATGTTACATGATTGTCTCACTAACTGACTGATTTGCAGTTTAAAAGTAAATCTACCTTCTTTTTTTGGTATGAAGGTGACAGTCCACCTGCTGCACCCACTAGCAGGAAAGCAGAAGCACAGCCAAGCCTGGCTGCTTTGCTCTTTCTTGTGGAAGTCAGAGGAAAGATCTTGCCTCCATATTCAGCCCCTCTCTGCTTTCACCTGCAGCCATGTGGCTTGATTTCCCACTTACTAGTCTTGCTGGAAGGATGCTCCAGGCCCTTACTCCAGGAATATTAGAAATCTATTTCTAAATCAGTCTAAATATTCACAATTTATCCATTTTTTCTTTTCTTGACATTAAACATGCACGATGTTTCCAGTCCTCGTGCATTTATGATTCTCCATTGTATTTCCCCCATATACTTTTAAAGAACACCCTTCCAAGTATTTTCCTGCTAACCAAAATGATGTAATATAGCGCATTCCCTTTGTCAGTGACCTTATCAATGTACAATACCAGTTTAATGTACCATTGGTGACCTAATTCCGATTATATACTATTTATTTTCCTCTTCATGTCACATATCACTACTTTTTTTCCTTTCAAAATTTGTTAGGGAATTGCAAGCTATTTCAGGGTCAGGCAAAGAAGGCTGTAGTAGTTAAGTGGCTAAATACTGTACTTTTCTAAAATTATTTAATTTATTTAACTGACATTAAGTGTCTGTTCTGCACAGCAGTTAAATAACCAGCCTGAATGACATTCTGTTTATCGGAGTTAAAAACCTTTTAAATATCACTCCTGCAAATCTCTTTTTGGATCCTACCTCTGAAAGACAAAGAGCTAGAGGAACGATCGGGCTGCTTGAGAACATGCCCTGCAAGCAAGGTGATGAGTCATTAATTCTGACTGAATTTAATGAGAGATCAAGTTCTCAGCATGTTTCAAGTTACAGCCCCCGAGCTCAGAACCGAACACTTTGGTGAGATGTTTTCAGTGAACATCCACCGTGCAGAGCAGCCATAGACAACAGGAAGATTGAAGAGTTTACAGAAGAATAGGTAAAAGGACAGGAAAACTGGAGAAAAATAATTTCAACATAAATCTTTAAACATCTAAAAACGCAGACTAGCAGCCAATGCATATGTTGAATAAATGAGCCATTTTTCTTACTCAAATAATCACAGCAGCATGCATTTGGGTGCCTGTTTGAAGAGATTAGAGAAGTGATAATAATATTCAAGTCAGTAAACAACTAGTGTACATATATTAGTATTCTGCATCCTTTATTACTTAACCCTTTGGAATAGCAATTAGTTTTCAGTTTAATTGACCAAATAAAGTTGGTAGAAAATTTAAAATGTCTTCCAAATGACAAAACTGAGGCGTTTTATTGATCATAAGGGTTTTTAATGCAAACTGTGGACTGCTGAGGTAGCAGAACTGTCTACAATAGGTTACAGTGTACAGTGATAAACTTTGCGCATCTCTTATCAAGCCTTCAGTGTGCTGTTCACTATGCAGTCTTTATCTTCACATGCTGACACATGTAATCTAACATTCTCACTTTGCCACAGTAGGAGCAATTGCTTGACAATTTGATTATGGTTTCCTGTCAGCTCATACACAGAATATTCTTTGAGCTTTCAAGAATTGCAAAATATTTTGATTTTACGATGATAATAATCTTCTGGGGAAAACATCATTTAAAATATTGATTTCTGATAGCAAACCTACTCCAGATCTGCATGCAGAAACTGCTCTGAATATCTAGAAGCTGATATGCTGCACATGAGAAGAAAGGCAGAAGTGACAGTAATGTGCAAATAACAGAGGGAGAGGGTTGGTGAATGAAAGCAGTCGCTATCTGACAGCTGATCTGAGCTCCACGTGAAATGAGTGGATGGTCCCAGTCTGAGCTGTGGGAGACAGCCATCCTCCCCACAAAATTCCAGACAACAGGCCGAGCATGGAGGCTAAATCCTGAAAGGACATGAGGATACCTTTATCTCTAAAAATGGCTTTGGCAAAACCCAGGTGAGGTTCATGGGCATAGGGAATAGTGTAAGACATGGCTGGTTGCATCACAGACAGTTGAGCACCCCACAACAATTGCTGTCAGTCTGGCACACTTGGTTTGTTTTCCAGGACAATACGTTATATAGCTCTTTATATGTGGGTTGCAGCCAAAGAGCTATTGCCTAAATCCGAGGTTGGGGACAAAACTGAGCTCATGCCACCTTTGCATTCCTTCTGTCCTGCACCGAGATGGTACTAAATTGCTCCCCTCATAGCTTGTTGCATTTTACATTAAATGTCAAAACCCTCAGTGGATCAAGGTGATATCTAACACCATGCAGCAAAGTCTCAGTCAAACTCTTTGGCTCTGGCCGTGTCCTAGAAGCTTAGTGTTCACACAGATCTCATGGTAGGAGCCAGAGATGCCAGGTGGGCTATCCGTGCTAGCAAAACAGCCAGAGCAGCTGCAACACGCTTGGTAAACTAAGCCCACGCAGTTATGTTTGTTGCCTTCAAATGAAGTTTCAAGAGACATTTTTGTAACAAAAGAACACAAGTTTCACTGAATGTCAAGTGATATAGAGGTCTACATCCTGAGGAACAGATTGTGTGAACAGTTTAGAGACCACTTACTTTCACCATGTAGTCTGGACTCCTATTTCCAGTTGCAGCAAATGGAAGACAGACATCTAAATAGTTTTGCTTACGTGGCTGTTGAGCATTTGTGAAAACATTATCCTAAAAGCCAAACTGCCTTGTCACAACAAAGTCAAAGTAGACCTTTTACTTGCTTAAAACATAAAGTGGTTTTTGTTTTGTTTTTTGTTTAAATTGCTATTTTCATCAAGACATCAAAATACATTTTCTTTTCATTCTTCTTGTTGTCATTGTCCCTGAGGTATGACAGTTACATGAAAGAAAACAAGGGAATAACTACAAAGGGAGTGATGCAAGACAGGGCAGTCTTGGATGTCTAGAATCAGACTGAGAAGCAAAGACATTAAAATGGAAGAGATATCACTGAAAATAATCCTATTACTGAAACTGCATGACTAACAATAATTTATATGCACCCAGGAACATATGTGCACCCCCAGAACACAATCAATCACTTCACCTGGAATTCAGCCACTCAGCATTATAATATTCATACATACAAGCTGTTAGCTACCATTAATCAAAAAGCTTTTAACTAATTACTTAAACTTTTAAACAACAATTTTACAAGTTTACACTAAATTACCAAATTACCATCATATCTTGTTTTATCAATAGGTATTCAGCTAATATCCTACATTCTACCGAATGCTAGAGACAGCCTAGGTGTGTCTTGAGAGGCAAATATGTCAAATTAGACAGCCAGTACCGTGAAAACCTTTGCAAGTCTGAAGAGCCGTGACATGCTGTGCGATGGAGAAGCCTCAGCAGAGGCGAAGAGGTCCATGGACCTCAGCAGGCAGAGTTTAGCTCCCTTATGTCTAAGGGGATCACGAGAAATCTACAGATACAAAACATCGAAAAGAAAGTCATCATCTTCACTTAGACTACTGTATACCACAATTCATTGAAGTCAATTAATTGCTGAACAGGAAGAAGAGCTTAGGAAATACCCTCCTTTATATTACACTAGGTAGTTTCTGTCTTCCACCAAACACAGAAAAGGACAAAAAGCTTCTCTCGGCCTTGTTAGAGGAGACTGTCTAACCTACTGCACTATAAAGAGGAATGATTTAGTTGTAACCAGCTGATTCCACTGTTGTGCTGTAGTCAGTCTTGCCAAGAATGAATACTATTACTATTTCAAGATAGACTTCTTGGTAAGAAAAAAGAAATAGGTCAGCCTGCATGAGAAAGGAGTATAAACTACTAAAGCAAAGTACTTTGACAAATGAAGTTTCAGATTAGACTAATTGCAATTATTGTATTTTTAAAATTGTAATTACGTATATAATTTATAAGTAATGTTGACTTCCATATACAAGTGGAATGAAAAATGGAAAGCAATGCTCAGCAAAACGTAGCTCAGCTTTTTGAATTCATACGAAACCTTCCATCTTTAAAGTGACCCAAAATTTAAACTGAGCTTCTTTTCTGTTTGTTCTACCATAACTTTTTGGTGACCAATATAGCATTTCTCACCAAACTGTGTTTTTCAGAAGCAATACAATGTCTGAGGCTGCACTGCCCAGCAGCGTAGATATAAGCCTGTGATAAAACGCTTCTGGAGTATTTTTCTTCCACAATTCTGTTTTCAATACTATGCAGATAGTGCACGTACCCAGAAACTGCACATAAGGCATGAATTAAGTGGCACGAAAACCACATTGTTGGTCCTTTGTGGTCAGATCTAAGAAACGTTGAGAATACGTAGAGATTACCAAAACAAACTGCTTCCCATCTCTCCAATTGATTCCCCAAAGCACATAATTTGTTTTATAAATGAAGAAAATATATTTTTATAATTGCAGCAGGTGTGGAATATAGATGCCTCTCTATTTATGCTAATAATTAAAAATAAATGTCAGGCCTACCACATCCCTGATCATTTAAGTCACTTTAATGATACATGAAATATAAAAGAAGACTTCACTAAAGGTCTCTAAAGAGAAAAGGGCAACACCACTAAATAAAGAAGGATTATCATGCTGGGGCAAACTTGAAAGGAGGTGGCATTCATACAAAATGCAATTTACTTTGACAGTAATTTTCTGTATTTTCCCTGTTATTATTGAAGATATATGTGTTTGAATAAGAGCTTTTTTTTCTTTGAGAAGCCAGCTGCTCATTCTCTTTGGTCTGCAGTTAAGTCATATAGTCCTATGTTAATGGCTTCACCATTTATTACATAAGAAAAATTATTATGATGTCATCAATTTGTCATTTAGAGTCCTACCACAAGGTCAAGTAACTGAAGGAAGTGTCTTGAGAAACTTAACCGCAGTGTTCCTTGAGAAAAATCATTGCTTCCAGAATTTTGGGGGCGGTTTATTCTGTTTAAGTGGCAAACAAAAAAAAAATGTGGGGAAAGGCACAAGCAATTCATCAGAGGTATATGTTTTTATGTTCATGTTATAGAGACTTATTTCAAATGCCCATTTTTCGTCTCTCTGCATTAATGATCTTGAATACACTGTCTACCTTTAAAGCAGGACCAGTTCTCTTTTTCCTACCTCTTTATTCAGAGTGGTCAAGCATGACTATGAATGTCCTAACAGGCTTTTAATTCTGAAAAAGTTTGAGGAAATATTTGACCCTCAGCACTCACTATACATCAGGGTTTTTCCCTTCTAAAAAGCTCTGTCCCTTTGTGGTGGGCATCATCTGGCTTATCATCATGTCAACAGCATGTGCAAGTACTGTTCTGCCTAAAAAAACCTCAGTATGAGCTGGAAGAGGGGAGGATGTGACCTTCTCCTGACTGCTGTGCAAGGACAGACCCCGATTGTAAGGCAGATAATTGATCCTCCTCAGAAGGATCAAGGCTTGCTCCAAACCAAGCTCGTACTTCCAGGCGAGATGTGAGTCAGAGCAGGTGACATTGTGGTGCCAACCCCAACTACTGCACAGAGAAACAGTAACCCTGACACCAAAGCAGAAGACAAGGCACTTCTTCCCCACCCACCCTAGGAGAATATGGCTCCTTATGTTCCTGATGAACACTCAGACAGGCTGGTGACCTGCAGCAGGGCAGGAACATGCACTTTCATCGAGTCCTACAGACAGATGAGTGCTGGCAAGGTCTCACCCTGAGGTTCTCGATCTCAGGAGAACCACGTTCCTCCCAAGAATCTCTCCTCGCCCTGAAGTTCTTAGAGGCTATTGGAGAACAAACATAATTTGACAAAGATTGATAAAAAAGAGTAACTAACAATATGGAAAGGTCAATAATGAGGTAGTCGGCTGACAGAGAGGATATGAAACAAATCAGGATCAAAGAACCATTCCAACAAAGTCACTGCTCCGGAAAAGGTACTTACAGTTAGGTGTTCAAGTATATTTAAGATAGAAAAGATACTGAAGGTAATTGACACACTACAGCTATTAGCACAATCCCATAAAAATCATGCATTGATGTTCAAGGTCAGAATATTTTGCTTTCCTTCCCAGTTGTAATACTCAAAATACTACTTAATTCATCGTTGCTATATGCAGGTTGTCTTTTGCCTTCCCAATGTTATCTAACATATCTAATACATAAACAGCTCTGAGGTACAAACAGCTCAACACCATTATTCCTCCTTTTTAGAGGGTCATAAAATATACCTAAGAAAATTTCCTGTACAGATATTGGTGTCTACAGCTCTTATCCTGGCCTCTAATGATTAGACTCCATGGCTTATTTTACAAGTAGGTATGGCTACAAGACCACACTTTTCTTGGAGATTAACTATAGCATTTCACATAGTTGTACTTTCTTACTACACATCTGCAACAGAAACCAATTAAGACACTGGACTAAATTAGTTGTCTTTATTGCCAGTGTTGTGGCATTGAAAAAAATTTTAAACTGTCTGAAACTCTGTAGATTGCATTTCAGTCCCTTCTCAGTCAGTTCTGTGCACAGAGAAGCCAATGCTCAGCTTCTACACATGGTTATACTGAATGCTTCCCATGTCCAGGCTTAACTGACGTTGTGAAGAAAAGAACCACACAGCTCTAATTGAATTTTTGTTTGCCATCATTGAAATTCTTGAACTGATTTCAAATCTGCAGTCTTAAAAGTGAAAGAATTGACCCCATTAACTGCATTATGTTTGGATTCTATTGTTTCTGAATTATCATGGGTGATTCTAAACATTAGTTTTAGCTCCTGTACTTTGACCTTCAGGGACCTCAAATCACTCCAAAAGGAGAACTCTAAGGACAAAACATAAATCTAATCAGGTACCATTGTGAACCCTTCCCAGCAAA
>RSEF01000008.1:1827166-1847408 GCA_003993805.1 Himantopus leucocephalus | reverse complement strand
AAAGAAAGCAATTATCATATTTCCATCTCTGATATACACAGAGTTGTGATACATTATTTAGAGGAGAAGATAGTGTGAATCGGTATGTTCCTGCCTTACACTGCCTTCAGAGGAAAGGCAGAAGCATCTCTCTTTCCCTTGGTCTGCACAGACCAAGATCAGATGTGTCAGGATCTCCTTGCCCGCCTCCGGCCCCCAGTAAGAGCAGCCCACTCTTACAGCTCCCAGCTCCATAGCCCTCTGCTAGCAGCAGCCTCTGGCATTTATTAACACTAGCACTCTGCATTCATTTCCATGTACCCTGTTTTCAGGATCTAAACCCTGTTAGTGCAGTCTTCTGGAATAAGTTTGTCTTGATTATTTTTCCCCTTCACTGCTGTCATTTACAAACCACGTAGATGTAGAACAGCCCTTTTGGGGACGACTCTTTTAGCAACTGCATTGGCTCATGGTGTGCATATGTAAAAGTCAGGAGAAGCAGGAACACGTCTATCTTTATTTTAATGTTATTATTCTCCACATAGCTTTTATAAATTACTTCCCTCTATTGGCAACCATTTATGGCCAAAAAAAAAAAAAAGCATCTCTCAAACTATAGCAATGTTGACTTTTTTGCTTTACCAGTGTGCTCTCGTACTTATGTTCTTACAAGGTAAAATTAGTATAAGTGGCAGCATGTTTCCACAAGGCACAGCAATGAAGCTGTCATATCAGGAAAGCTGGTTTGTCTCACTAAAAAAATTACAGAGAATACAAGCCACAGAAGGCTTTTGCTGAGAAACCATCTGCTTTAACTATCAGACCATTTCCTGCTCACTATCTTATGCTATTGCAGGGGTAAGGACTACAAAAATTTCTCCCCCTGTCAAGCAGTTTCCTTGCACAAGAGCCCCAGACAGATATGACTCTCATAACATCCGTGTTTTACAAAACTATCTTAAAAACTGAAAAGTGACAGAACTAGCGAGGAGAAATCTTCCCCTTGGCACTGAGAGCGGGAGTGAGTAGCTACAAGGGGGCAGGGACCAGGCTTCATCACCTGAGGTTAGAGCCATCTCTGTGTTTGGGAGTCCAGAATGTCTCACAACTTCTCCAGCCTGATAGTACTCCAGCTTCAGGGGACTACCTATACACAAGTAGCTATTTAGCTACTATTCATGCTGAGTCAACGTGAAAAAACAAGGCAGACAGGCAAGCAATGGCAGTAGTTGCTACTTAATAGTCTAAACCCTATCAAGGACTGTTCATCTACACTTTCCACCCTCTCCCTCCTGCTGATAATCTCCCTACCATGTCTGAGATCTGTTGCAACAACTGTTCTTCTGTATGGAATTCCTTTGGAGCCTTGCACTGTCCTCCACTAGTCTCCTTCAGTGGCCAGCATTTCATTTATGCTTTGTTTCTCAATGGCTACAAACTGTTGTTTGGGGTTGTTTTGTTTTTGGTTTTTTTTTCCTTTTCTTAAATCCCAAACCAAGTTCATTCTATTCTATCCAGTTGATGTCTGTCCAGTAGCCTACATGAAATGAGTTGGTGACCATTTTCTAGTTTTTCGGCAATAAATCCATTATCCCAGTTGGCATCCATGCTTGTCCCACCAGACTGAGCATTTCATCTCAAGTCCTGCAAGTACCACACCTCAGGGGCTGCTCTGTGGCGCTGTTGTGGCAATAAGAAATTGCTCACCCAAACCATGCTTGTTTTCTGAATGCAGCATCTGTTTTTACCATACAGACTTTACCATACAGCCTGGAGATATCAAGAGATGGGTGAAGGAAGGGATGCCTGATCATCTACTGACTAGATCTTCTCTGCAGAGACCCCTGGTTTAAAGCCAGTGACACCAGCAATCTAATATTGCCCACTGGAGCTGCTCTTAGTTTACCTGTGGTAAGGCAGCCAGGCCAGAGCTGTATGTAAAATAAGGATGCGCTGTGAGGGTACTGTTTTTTCCCTGATGGTGAAGGGTTCCTGATGCAAAAAAGAGTTAAGCAACATGTGCCTGTCCCACCCTACCATGCTGTCGCTTCCATTAATGGCATCAGCTCTCCTACTTTCAGATCCCCCCTTCCCACCCAGGGAGCACAGAAAGGGCTTTCATGCTATGTTTCCATTAAATGCTAAAGCTCAGGAGTAACTCAAACTGTCAGCATTAATTCTGCATCACCTTTGCCCATAATAAACAGAAGTCCAGTTCTCTCATGGTTAAACAAAATGAAATGCACTCAGTGAAAAGAATTAAAGCTGTTGAGGCATTAGATGACTCATAATTATGTGCATAAATGTTCAGATTTTAATGGTGAAAGGTGTGAGTGTTAGTAATTAATATTAGATGTTGCCAGTAAAGATTAAGCTTAGTTATCAGAACACTGGTTGACCTCTTGAAACTCCAGATCATTGCAAATGAGATCCTTTCTTCATTACACAGTTAAGTGTTCACATACAGCTTCCTATTTCTGATGAATATAGCAGGCAGAAGGGGTATTTCTTACAGTGATTTCCCTACAGGTTTGAGAAGCCTGGAGTGGGGAAGAAGGAATTTAAACAACTAGCTGCTGACAAGTTGGTTTATACCATAATTACTATCATAAATTATTTTTACCTGAATATTCTGCTCAGTTGTGAAAGGGTGAGGTTTTCTGTTTTCTTGTATTGAATACTTGAACTACTTAACAAGTAATTTACATACCAGGCAGCGTAATTCCTGGTCTAGTTTCCAATAGGACTTCTGGAGAATTAGGGAAAAATACTTAACACCTCTTCCCCAAGTGACAATTTTTGGCTGCTGAGCATACAGCCCTCAGCAGCAGACCATGTCCGGGACAGTCTCTAGGGAAAAAGAGAAAGGTATCCTCCGCTACACACTGCTGCTAATGCTAAAAGTACCCACCATGTTCATCTCTTGCTTACTGTTTGTTTCTATTTCCAGCAGAAAGCAGTAGATCCATTTTATGTAATTCAGCCCAGCTGCTGGTGGGTGGATGGCCATATCCTTCCTTCCTTATCTTTTTAGTGACGTGATCTGCTCTGGAGCCCATCAGGCATTTAAGGGAGGGTCACCTGCTGACAGCCACAATGGCACATAGTGACCCTTCATAGCCTCTGTGGCAGTCACTGGAGCAGCTATGGACCTTCCCTCTTTTATGCAGCTCATGGTATCAGCACAGAGTGAAGGAGCACCGTTTGGTAAGAGGGCAAGGACAGCAGGCCAGGAGAATCCAGCAAGAGCTACAGATACCTCTACCTGCCAGTGCGCTAATACCTGGAACCACCCCGACCCCACACTGCATACGTGGCAGCGAAGGAGCAGATCGCAGCCTGTGAAGTGCTGTAGTCCTGCTGTGTCTGTGTGGGGACAGGTAAAGCAAGAGCAGGCTCTGCTTCCCCAGCCGTCCTCGGGTCTCACCGTTCCTTCCAGAGCAAGCCCAACCAGACACACCTACCTCCTGCTGTTACATGGCACTGTCACCAAGTTTTCTTCAGTTAAAGTTTATGGTGATATGCAAAGTACTTACAAAGATGTAAGCTAAGAAAGGCAATTAATTTGCATTGGCCATTCAAACCTGACAGCTACGCTTGAATAACCTGGCTGCTCAAGCCTCACCCCCACTCCATTTTGCTGCAGCATTAGATCATCCTGAAGTGGGGGAAAATGGGATTCATTTCATGAAAACATGAATGAAAGTGATTCTTCTTTTACACAGCAGAACAGCATTTTAAAGTGAAAGAGGAGAAAATCGTATTAAACACACTCAACTATATTTGCTAAATTTTTAATCTAACAAAAGCCAAGCAAAGAACATACATTCTGGAAATACTGCATTTTTTATTAATTAGCTGAAAAGAAAGAAGTCTCCTGGTAGCTTGCTCTAAAACTCACTATTGCTTAGGAATGAGGATTTCTAAATAAGAAAGATAAATTGCTTTATAATTAGCATAACTTGTAATTCATCACGTATGTGAATTAACAGGTATATTAATATCACTATTTCTGCAAATACTCCTTGTAAAAGCCCACCCATTGAACATTATACAGAGGAATCGCGCTGGGCTTTATGCCACACAATAGTCCCCATGGCTGAAGTAGCTCCTGAGGTTCAGAAAATTTAGAGGTTATACTTGGGAAGGCAATAGCTCCTCCTCACATGATAGCTTTGGAAGGCTGTTTCTGACCATCCTTCCAAACTACTTGCCTCATAAATACAGTGCCAAAATAAAACTTATTATATCTTCGGGTATCTGAACAAGGCAAGGGTATTCCTAGCTGACAGGCAGTCATTCAGCACTGGCTCAGGCTCCCGGGCTGGGCAAAAGATTTGGCTGTTTCTCTCCTCAGCTGTAATCTCCCCAGAGAATTGACCTGGGGAGGCAGGCAAGATCTTTCCCAGGTGATGAGGCATTACTCATCAGGATATATAACTGGGCCAAGAGTCTTCTCCCTACTACAGAGTTTCTAGTGAAAGGAAACATTAAACCAAATGGAAAGCCGCCCACCCTATAGGCTTTCCAGCAATTCCTGACTCCTACCATAAGAAGATAGGAGCAAGGTTTATAAGTCTGTCCTATTCCTGGGTTACAAAGACGTTTACTACAGGTTTTCAGTTAGCTTTCCACCCAATATTGCTGCTAAAAGCAAGTAGAAAAGCAAAAAACCCTCTCCTATTCCCTCCCAATTAAAATCCAAGTTCCACAGTCCACCAGTCTTTGAACACAGCTCTTCTTTTTTGGTGTGTTTTTTTGTAGAATTTGAAAGAAAGTATGGTAGAAGCTTATTTAGTTTCTGCAATACTTAGATACTTATATACTATCATTCAAGTCCCTCTTGGAGGGAGACCCCAGGTTGGCTCTGCTTTGAGCTAGCGGTTGGAATAGCAATGTAATGTTTGCAGCATTACTTAGGGAAACGATATTAAATGCATAGCGTGCCCTGCAATACTCTTAGGAACAGTTATCTGGTAACAGTACAGTATTACTGAGTCAGTTACTAGATGTCAGTCAGCAAAAAAATATACATTGCCTTCCTTGCCTTGGTAAATTGAGATTAAAGAATAGGGTATCTATTTGTACATGGAAGCACTTAGTCAATACATCACCTGGTTCTCCTGTAAGATTGTGCTTGCTGCAGAAGTTGTCTACTAGAAGTGTTACTTATAATTTTTTGCTTCTTCGCTTTTCCTTTTGTCATCGGCAAAACCTTTTCCAGCTCAAAATTATAAGAAGGACTTTTTGATAGAGACACAGCTGCTGGTGGCAGCACAGACATCTGGTATGGTTCATACCCAGCTCATTCCCAGCAGACAGGCAAGGCAGAAGGTTCACAGAATCTGGGACAAGCACGCAGCAGTGTTCCCACCGCAGTTGTTTCCCACTTGTGTGCAGAGCCGAGTACCAGGTTGCCAGTGCCGATGTTACGACACCACTATTCCACCCAACTACTAGACGGGAGCAAGAGCTGATGCTACAACTCAAATGTTGGGCTGTATTATCTCTGCAGCAGATGCAAGTCAGCCCCGTTCTTTCAATATCAACATGGCTGCACTGATTTGTACCAGTAAGATCTGGGCATTGCCTTCACTACCACAAAAATACTTTAGATAAATAATTTATTAAAAACTTTGCTACCTGTGTTGTATTAAATAACATACACTTCTCCCTGACCAATGCCTCTATAGTGTATGTGAGTGTATTTGTTCATCTAAAACACAAAATAAAGCAAATACTAGGTGAAGACCAAACTCCTCATTAGTTAAGGAAGGGAGGGAAAAGGCAAGTTTGACATTATCTTTTAGAATTAATAACAGTTTTGAAGTGCCACTTAGCAAGATAATAGCTTTCCTCCAAATTTATGGTCGACTTTCCTTCTATAACTCTTATGTTCGTAAGATTATAAGCTTGGACACTTCCAAGTTCAGGCCTAGAAACTATCTGTTCAGTCATTTTTTATTTTTTTTACCTTTATGGGCATAGCTACATAAATGATATAATAGAAGTCTTCATTTTAAAAGCTTTTTCTCGTTAGTGTCTGCTCTGAGTTCTATAAATCACTGAGCTGTACATGTGACTGTGCCCTGCCATACAACTTCAAGTACAGAAGTAGACAAATGAAGCTGTTACCAACCAATACTATTTGACATTTTTAACCCATACATTTTGAGAACTTTTTAATTACATATTTACTATGATTTCTGATTAAACCAAAATTGCTTTCAATGGCACATAATAAATCACACCACAGAATTATTCACTTTGTCCCCAAATGTAGTGAAATGATTTGTTTGCTGCATTTGTGACTGAAGTCCACCTTCCATTAAGAAAATAGTAAATTAAAAGAAAATACTTCTAGATACTCTGATAACTCCAGATCTTTCGATGACTTGTTCTGCCCTATCTCGCTTACCCTCCAAGGGAGGATTTCTACATCTTCTTCACATAAAAGAAGACTTAACAGCAGGTGTGTGTGCGGCACTGCCTGCCAGAGAAGGTGGCTGTATCTGCTGCTCTATACCAGAGCCCCCGTACAGCTAGAAGGATCGTGGTTTGTGGTCAACTTTCATCCTCATGAAAGTATTAGAATAAAAACTCCGAAATGATCCTGCTAAAGAGTACAGATTCTCCACAGCCAAATACATTAATGACAAACAAAGTAACTAATAAGTTATTTTCTTCATTTGTCCAGGCCTTTTTTCCGTAAGAGGTGACTTTCAGACTTTTCTCACTGTCTGAAGTCATACAGCTCTTATTTCCCCCTCATTTCCAATAAACACTTCAATGAAGCTGCAGCTAACTTCTAGAAATACATAGACATGAAGAAAAATGGCTTGACTTCTGAGTATTTTTTGTAAAATTCAGAATTAATGACCACAATATTGAAAAATCCTTTTATACGGATCTAACAGAAGTCTCATTTGATCCTTTTATCATCTGGAATATGCAAATACTTGTATTAAATATAGTTACAATCACTTTTGCTCTCCTGGGTCTGTATCCTTATATTTCATTGCAATGAAAAATATGGCCAATGCCAGCTAAAGAATAGGAACTAGTAATTCATGGGGAAGAAAAAAAAATAAATCAACTTTTCTTTAGTGCTCTTTATATATGCAAGAGCTTTTTCTCTCTCCTGTGAGGGTGTCATAGCCATATCTCAGTACTTCCAAATATAATGCCACTCAACTGTTGTGCAACTCTTCAAGACACAATCTAGAGTTCTTACTAGGAAGAGGTTTTATTTACTGACTTACAGGAGATTGCAAGATAAGCAATACAGACTAATAAAGGATAAAGAGGTGTGCTCGCTCAGCATTAATTTATGCTTTAAAAAGCCCTCTTCATATCAAACATTTGGGATTTCACTACCCCTGTGACAGCCTAGTTAGTATAACACTTTGGGAGACAGGAAGACTGGGAAACAGTTACTGTGATTCTTTTTTGAGCAACACAGGAAGAGACATCCACAATATAGAGAATATTGTGCTTACAGAGAATATTGCACACAAAATTGCTAACAGTTCCGTGCACAATGGGAGCAGCCACAATCAAAGCTGAGCTAGAGCATGCTGACTTGTTGGGGTGGGAGAGTTTTCCGTGTTTATTAACATTTCACAAATGCTGTTGTTCACGCAACTGCTATGAGAGAAATAGCAGTCTTCCTACGTCACAGGCTATACCCTTCAGCCAGCTATGACAGCTAAGCTCCCTTCCACTCCTGAGTTTATGGGCAAATTTCTGGAGAAGAAAAGGAGCCATCGACAATTCAAATTCACCTCCTCAACCAAAACCAGAGTAAATTCCCTGGTTTGTTTACTCTCTATCTCGAGAGAAGGTCAGATTTATCACTGCTCTCCCCAGGCAAGTTGTCATTAGAAAATACAAAGCCATTAGCCAAAAGCCAAAAAGGCAGCAGTGGCATGTGCCTGCCTTGAAACTTCACAGGGCACCTACAGGTAGGTAACTATATTGAAGGGCAAACCCCCAGAATTAGGTTTCTAAATTGGTCATGCAAAACAGGTACTTTGAAATCATGGAACACAGAATTTTTAAACTCTCCTGCTATCTCAGCTGTTGGTTTCATGTCTTTCTAGGGGAATCACACCACAAAGGAATTTTAATTAGACACTTCTCCTTTACAACCTATCTTCAAGCTGAATGGCAGGAAACAATCAATGCCTTGATGAATAAACTGTCAATCAAAGCATATCCCTCCATTTGGTTACCCTGATCTTTCTCAGCCAGAACAGCACTGTGAAAGAATACTCCTGGTATTAACCCTACCTGCACTGCAGTGTCAGGAATGGGATGTTGAATCCATTTTCCAGCTTCCTGATCAAATCGATTCTCACAATAGTAATCTTAGTCCCTCACTCTGCCACTTAAGACACCCTGACAAAAACATNTGGGAATGGGATGTTGAATCCATTTTCCAGCTTCCTGATCAAACCGATTCTCACAATAGTAACCTTAGTCCCTCACTCTGCCACTTAAGACACCCTGACAAAAACATTTTTCAGGTTATTCTTTTTCTACTGAGCCATTTCTAGCATCACAAGTGCTAATCATACTGATCCATTTTGCAACATAAAATATTCAATTAAGCTGCACACAACATTAATGGTGATTACTAGAGATCAAATTGAAGCGCAGCAAGAAGTGACTTATCTATGCTCAAGTCTGGTGACCCCTTCATTCCTTGCCAGGGCACATGAAGGAACAGATTAATCAAACACAATGGCCATATGTTTACAGTTTTGTTTTGTTCTTTTTAAGCAATCAGACTTCCACAGTCAGAAAAGCACTGACAAGTTGATGTGTGATTTTCTTGGCACCCACGGCTCACAAAAATCTCGTGTTTGTAATCAAACTGCAGCAAATCGCTGTAGGTCTCACCAGTCACCACAGCTCAAAGGCAGGACATAAGCTGTGTGCAACTACTACTCCCAGGAAATATTCCCCTGGTGCTGGAAAACCTTTTGACTGAATCACACAGGTTTAGGGTTGTTGGACTCAGAGTGGAACAGAAAGGCAGACATGTAAGCAAGACATCAGAGAACTACTTTAAAAGCGTCAATGTCTGGCCTGTATTTTCAGGTATAAGTCGCCAAGTGCAAGACAGTCTTAACATAAGACCTTTGACTGAAATACCTCTACCATTTATAATAATATTTATAAATTAAAAATTATTTTTCCCCCTCACAGGCTTCGCTAAGGGGAAGACGGGGAAGAACAAACATACTGATGAGAAGAACCTTCTATTAACAGATTGACAGAGGTAGTTTTGTGGATGATGATACAACTGAACTTATTCATTTTTAATCATAATGTATTAACCTGTGGTGCAGAAAGCCAAAGTCAGCAATGCATTTAAGGAAGTCTTTAAATCAAAGCAGACAAACAGCCACACTACTGGCTACTACCACCAGATCATTCAAATGCTTAGAATTAAGCACAGGCTTAACGTACTCTTGGATTGTGGCCTTAACATCAGCAGAGCAGAAAAGTGGGAAATCCAGAATATATTTAACTCCTGTCTTACAAATATGTTCTATCATTGCAGGATTCCGAACTGTTCAGAAAACGACATTCCCACATTCCTCTGGAGTGAAGGTTGTCGGTTTAAATTTAGGAATGTCGCTTGTAGTGAGTGACATCTGAGTAGGATGGTCAGACAGTGTGGTTTACAGGAATACATCCCAGCCTGAACGGCTGCCATTGTGTCCCAGCAGATTATGTAGAACAAGGATTCTGTCCCAGTTCTGGCATGGCTGTTTTTTAAAGCTCAACCTGCAGCTGACTGGCTCTCCTGTTTTTACCTCTTTCTCTTTCCCTGTCCAATGCATTTACCTTTTTTTTAAAAAAAAAAAAAAAATAGGATTTTCTGTTCTAGGCATGCTGCAAGGGACCCTTCCTGACGAAGTGGATGTATTCAACAGCACCTGGTGCATTTTAAACCCTGGAACAGCCAGATGGTGAAGAGACAACCTCTCCACAAACACCATTATAGCGACAAAAGCGGTGCCCCTGCAGACAGAAACTGTCCCTTGGGAAGGGAAAGCAGGAGAGAGGATAGGTTAATTGGGCCCAGTTTTCCTAAGCGTCGGCTACTTATGCTGCTAGAAATCTAGCGCACTGTGCCATGCAGACTGGAAACCAGCAGGTACACAAATAAGTGAGTCTATTCACAATCCTGCTACTGAACTGTCAAAGGATTGCCCCAAAAGCCGTATTACACAGGGGCCCAAACAACAGGTGGTTTTGTGGAGCTTCAGGATTACCCACTTAATCTTCTTAAAGAATGAAATAGAACAGCCGTAGAGGGCTCTTACAGAGGAAGATCACAAAGTTCATCAGCTGAGATGTGATTATAAGAGAGCTAATCAGTTTAGCCACAAAGTAGATGATACTATTTGTTCTTTGGAAAGCTCCTCAGCTTCATCGGAGATTCTCTTTTCTCCCCTTTCCCTGTCCTTGTCCCCTTTCTGTTTAGTCCCTTTTGTCCACACACACAGATTAACATGTTAGGTTAGCTATTTCATTTTAACCAAGGAAAACCAAGTACATATGGAAAATATTTCCTACATACCAGTGGCATTCCAATGCAGTACGGTAAGAGCCTTAAAAATCTAAGGAAGGATCGCTCCAAAATTATCGTTTCCATTTGTACTTCTCACATCTATTTGCATCTATGTTCACTGTGTTGCTGTACTCAGTTTTCAAAGGAAACCAGCTCCAGGGTTTGCACAGCAGGCAGCATTATGGAACTACTGAGTTCCCATACATCTGCATGGTTAACCCAGCCAGAAAACCATCAGTCCACGGAAAACGCATATAGTGTTTATATGACAGCAAGGTAAAGCACTGTTAACATGTCCTCTCCATATCCAGGGTTCTCCAGAAGCTTTGATCTCCTGCCAGGGAGTAATTCTTCACGTGCCTAGATGCTCATTTAAATAAGACCCTTCAGACTATGCAGTAGCATGTTCCTCCACAAAGTCAGTATTTTTGTCTTATTACAAGCTATCTAACTACAAACAGGAATAGCACCTAGCCGACAAATGAAAGTAGAAACCTTCTTGACAGCGTGAGCATTGCCCCTTATTTTCCTGTATTCCAGCCTCGGTCCTAAACTACAATTCCAGAGAACTTTCTTTAAAGATTACCAGCACACAAGTAGTAATAGCTGCAGGATTTATTATCTGAATGCACATTTGCAGGGTTTGGATTAAAATCACAAGTTTGTTTCACTTACCAGTCAGTAAACAATCAGCTTTCTGCAACTCCTCCAGCTGTTCAGGCTTCATAGCTACATCCACAAGTTAAAAGCATTTACACTCCCAGAAACTACACAACCCCAGTATTTTTTTTTTTATTTTTTTTTTTACTTTTTTGGTTTATTTGTTTCTAAAGCCTGTTCTTAAAATCTCTTACTTAGCAACAATTGCCTTGAGGGTTCCCTGATATCACTTCGGAAATGGCCTGACTGGCCACAGCAAAACCATCCCCATCTGCAGACTGATAAGGATCAGGTGAGTCAATCAGCTGCCAGACTTTGGGTCTCATTTTGTTATCTCATAGGCTAAAGAGCCTTTACCACCTGGGATTATTTCCATGTCACAGCACTTACATACGTTAAGCCCCTGCTTTGGGAAAAGTCCTAATAGTTCATTTTTGCCATATTCTTCTTTTCTTTTCTTTTCACATTTGCACTCTGAATTAATATCATGAAGATCTGTAAGACAGCTGTAAAAATAATGGGATATATTAATAAGTCTGTATGAGTGAAAGAAAATCATACAGAGTCTAACACAAAACCTAAATTGCTGTAACGTGCATAATAAAATTTTAGCTTCTATTTATTTTTATTTTACTTTTAGTCATCTCTGAGTTTGGTTTAAGTTTAAGATTGCAGAAGGCTTCTCTGTTTGCTACTTTACAAAAGTCACATCATATTAACCCTAAAATAGTTAATAATGTTTAACCATTGGGACCAATTTAAATGAAGCTACAGACCTGCTCAGCTGCTTTCCCAGGATCTATGTACCTCTGTCTCAGCATCTGTCCCAGCTCCCTGTGCAAGGGTAGCTAGCGCAGGCTACCTCCACACGTAGCAGAGGCAGAGAGGGGCAGAGGTAACTGGTCACCTGGTTCCAGGATCATGAAGGAGCACCACGTTGGTGTCGGTGTGCTCTGTGTGAAATCAGATTTTGCACATGTATTTACACAACAGGTTAAGAAATGATCTGACAGAGGTCTCGAGTAACGCTTCTACACACAAGAGATGCGTGGGAACTACCTCTTTAATAACTGAGAGAAATTTTTTAAAGTGCAACATTTATGGCTATTCTTATCTTTAGAGAAGGATTCTGTTAACAGAGTGCTTTATCTATACCTTTCACAGAATACTGATTCAAGACAAGTTAAATAAGTTCTCCACTTTCATGGTCTTACTGCTTAGCTGGTACTATTTACTACACAGATCTAGCAACACTTTGACTCTGGACCACTACACCACAACAATTATGTCTGGCTTTTTTTTGGGTTTCCTAATTTTTCCAGTCCTAGGAAGATTTACAAACAGTACTACTACATACATTTTCTTCAATCTTAGTTAAGAAAGAACTTGCACGTGTTCTGCAGCCCACCTCCTCTCAGGGAAGCATGTAAACACACGCATTGTCTTTAAGTGCTCTCCTAGGGCTACTTCCTTAAGTCAGGACTTGAATTGAAGTTTCAATCGTATATTCCTCATACATACATTTCTTTGTGACTGAGATGACATAACTCAACATTTGCTCCCGTGAACAGGCTGTTTACTTCGTCACCTCAGAGGATTGGCATAAGCCTGAGAAAGCTCACAGTATCAGCCTGTCCTCCTAAGGTCACTGGGGAATTCAAAGGAATTCTGAACATGAGAATACTGTTTATGTAGATCCATAGAGCATTCTACTTGCTGGAGGTTATTTCTGGGATTAAATTAAAACCATAAAAAAATTTGTCATGCATTCCTATAGTCTTTTCAGGCAAGGCTTTATGATCAACTCTGATGGTATTTTACTTGCACAGAAAAAAATGCAAGTAATCTAGCCTAACTAGGCAGCCAGACTTATGCTAAAACACAATTTTTTTTCAGTGAGCTGTTAAATAAAAAGACATGAGAGAAACTGAATCTGTAGTTTTTATTGAAAAACAAAACCAGTACTTGTCTAAAAATGTTCAGCGTTACAGGAATTGTATGAAGGGAACAAAAATCTGAATCCAAAACTACTTCTCTTTAATATACACCATACTCTAGATTGCCTGTCAAGCTGGGGAACACTGCAGATATGAATGCAGCCAGTGCATATGCTGGCTTTCTAAATAAAACCTGTCAGCTTCATATTCAAGGGTCTGTTTTCCATGTCTGTCTTCTCAAGCTAACCTCTCTCAGCACTCTACTGTAAATTAAAAAACGAAGTTCCCAGGAGTACGGCTGTTGCTCAAGAGCGGAGACAACACTACAGATTTTTTATGACTTCCACCGTCTCAGGCGTGGACTCACGTGGGCAGTTAGGAAGGGTTGTGGGGATGTGCCCCTCTCGGCCGCTCCCAGGGCTGTGGGCTGGGGCGCGCTGCGCCACTCTCCTCCTAAAACCAACTACTCACATCTCAGCTATTTCAGCCCTGACATCTGAGTTATTTCAGTCCCTGTTGCTGATCTCAAACTCTGTTTCTGAGATGGCCCCTACTACAAATTATCAATTACGGCTGAAATAGTGGTATCTTCGAAACCAGTGACAAATACCTCAATGAATTTTCAGGATTCTTGCCACTCAGCTAGGAAGNGATTATGGCTGAAATAGTGGTATCTTCGAAACCAGTGACAAATTAATTTTCTCAATTAATTTTCAGGATTCTTGCCACTCAGCTAGGAAGGGTCACTTTGTGTTTGTGAGTCATATTTTTTACCAATTAATTGAAAAGTCTCTTTTCTCCTTCTGTAGAGACTTGTAAAGGAAGGTCTTGATTAGGTACAGTAGTTAGCTACTACTAAAGTAGTAGGTTGATTTATTTCAAAGCCCATTTGAGTTCCTACTGTTGCCAGACTGCTGCCCATACTAATTGATACAGCCTCTGTATTTCTCTGAGCTCCTCCACCTGACTCCATTGTCTCCTGTCTAATTTAGTTTCAGAAATCACTTAGGACAAGGTTTGCCTTTCTGCTCCATGTACCGAACACACGGGGTCCCCTCTGTGCCTGGAGCTCCAGGTACAGCAATAATTCAGCCTGGATCTAATAACTCTGAAAGTGAACAGGTCCACAGGCCATTTCCAGCTCACGTTTGTGAGATCCACCGGCTTGGTATCAATAAAGGTGCCATCCTCTGCCAGTTGATGTGTTCTCGGTTCAGTGCATCAGAATGACAATCTCACAGGCAACTGCAGGCTCTACGCAGAGGGCTTTGGATCTGAGGCAGAAATCCTGAACTGGACCTCACTCGAGGGGAGCCCAGGCAGACAGCGTAGCACAAGGTGATGCCTTGATGGTAATCTGCATTACTAAGCCGGTAAGTGGCTTGCAGCAGTTAGAGGGTTTTCACAGTATTTACCTTAAGACCTTCATGTAATGAATTGCAATACTAAAAGTTAATAAGCTTATGTATGCGGATCATGATTTCTAGACCTTTCTAAGGAAAGGGGGCTCAATCTTCAATCTGATCAGCGGCAAACAGAAATAGGTGCACTCTACGTACAACAGCACAACATCAAGATAAGCCTGCTGGATCATTCCCTTCGCAGAAATGCTGTGGAAATAAGGCCTAAATTCATACCTTGAGAAGCCAAACAGTTAAATTACCGTATTATCTTCTTAAATGAAATACTTTGTTAAAGGAATAAACAGGATAGAATCAATTTTTATTGCTCTATCATGCCTCTAAACTGATTGCAGCTGTAATAAAATTAGAGATCCCATTTCATTTAAAGCAAGGAAAGTAATTTTATTTACTTTTTTCAGTCACGCCCCCACACAAGCGCACGCACGCACAGAGCAATCAGCTGCTGCACTTGTTAGCTCACTGATTAAATACTTTGTCACTTAACTCTGAACTAATTAAAGAGAATTGAAGCTGCCTGTGCGTCAGCCAACATGGCATTAACTTTAACTGAAATTCCTATGCTTCACTCATTCCTCCTCTGCAGAACTGGGGGAGGGAGATCCTTTCGCTTCTTTCAGCCAGCAGTTCTACTAACAGATTCATCCTCAGCTGCTGAGATTTCTTTGGTCAATAAGTTTTGATGGCTGCACTAAAACAATAACATTTCCCTGTATCTGCAGTCTTGTCAGCTTTGTGATCCACAAGTGCTCAGCATGTGCGTGGTGGAAGTGAAAGATGGCTAACAGTTCAACGCCGCAGTTCTAGCCGGTGTCTGATACGCACTAGAGATGTTCCAGGGCACACAGACCCTGATTATCGAACTGCTGAAAATGTCTCTTTGTCAAAATAATTGCTAATTGTTAGAACTTGTTCAAAGTCCCAGCCCCTGGATGCCTCCTAATTTGTGAAAATCATAGCTATGTTTTTAAGTTTGGGAGTTTTTTGTTTTATTTTCATTTTCAGGTACAAATCATAAAGCCTCAAAGTCTAGGGAAAGTTTTGCGCGTCTTTACATTTGAAAAGTCGCGATTTCTAAGCCAACATCAGGATTCCTGAGAGCTTGATTCACCAATCTCAAATTTTGTCACCAAAGCAGAATTATAGCCCAGGGAAAACGTATAGCCCAGGAAAAGCCGCCTCATTCCAAAGTTAACTACCCTAAACATATGCGTTTGTCCTCTACCCTCCAAATGAAATACACTGTACTGACAAATGAAGTATAGATTGGTTAGCTGCGTAGGTATGTGTCTGCGTTTGTAGTTTATGGAGCTGATAAGTTAATCTAGACTGACACTTAGACTATACATGTTTCACCATCACGTTTTTTGGAATATAATCAAACAGATGGTGCATGAACATTACAATATATTCTCAGGTTCCCAGAAGGAGTTAACAATTTTTTTTAGAATGGCAGCTCATGATGTATCATAACTAAGGTTATGTCACCCTTTTCCCTATAATCTATGATTTTCAAGGGTTTATGATGTAACCATAAAAATTCATTCAAGCTAGAAAAATAGCCTGAAACCAAGAGCTCAGTTTTTATTGAGAAATGTCAAGCAAGCCATCCCATCATTATAAAGTTTTCATTTTTTAAATTTTCCCCATGCATTCATGTACAATGGGGGGGGGTGGTGTGTGTTCTAAAAATAAATAAGTTCTTTAAAGAAGGTAATTACTTTGTATTTTTATGTCAAATTTTAAAAAGGTTTAGTATATGCCAGACATTTTTTTAATACACTTGTGCACGCTATAAGCCAACAAAAGCTGGGAAGCTCAAAATAAAGAACAATACTCTTTCTTGGCCAAAGCATTTTTTTAACATTTGAACTGGAGAGACTTCAGAGTCCAGAAATTAGGCTTTTAAAATATCCATATAGATCGTACACCTCAAAGTTTGTTTTCTTCATGTCATCTGCCAGTTTCAAATACTTTAGTCTCTGCCCTGGGATATTTAAAAGCAGCAGTTAAAAAAACCAAGAAAGTTCATTAATATGACCCTTATCCAATGCTGTCATCTTGCTCCCGCTACAAGATGGGTTAACTCCACTTTTGTTTCATCTCCCTTTCACAGGTGAAAACAGAAACAGAATAAGGTTTGGAGAAGGAAAGTATGAGTCTTTCCTTGAGCTTTTAAATCTCTGGTCACACTGGCAAAATTTTGTTTGGAATTTTATTTTGGACAGGTTCAGGTATGTGCATACAGACACACACAGGCATGCCTTTTGCTACTGTACTTTGTTTTAAATAAATCAAGCCTGCTCTGCCAAGCATCCCTTGTCGCCTCTATGTTTCATTCCACTCTGACATCCCTGGGGCTTACACCATTATCCCTAGATTTTGGAGGCCCTATGCAAATTAAGATGTATAGGGCCATAGCCACCTCAAAACTTGCTCTCCTTAATTCCACAAGCTAAGCTGCGCGTTACTTCTTTTTGGAAGTGCTGCAGGTTAGGCAGCAGACGAGATGAGAGAGAAAACAAAACCATGCAGCATTTCGGAGCTGCCTCCCCTATCGTTGCACTCTCTGCTGTCTCTCCAGTTTCCATCTCCTTCATGTTCCTTGTCATTTTTTCTTATGGTTGTGGGTTTTTGTTTGGTTTTTTTTTGTCTGAGTCTGTAAAATGGGGCTTCTCTGTAAAATTTCTCAGACACCCATATGAATAATTCCCTGTGCACACTGTATAAATTGAGGCTTTTGTAGAAAGGCGCACGATGGCATGACTGTGCCGGCAACGTAACAGTCCCTGGCAAGCACAGAGCCAACAAACCCCCTGAAGAAGCTCGTGAGCAGCACTGCGAGTGCCGGCCCCGGACAGCCCGCGCGGCAGCACGGCGCAGGGAGCCAGGGCAGCAGAGGGGAATTACTGGGGGGTGGGTGAATTGCAGCAAATTCTCTTAAGTGCAGAATAAAATCACCTGCAGTGGGAGGCCTGGGACACATCACCATCTCTGCCGAGACACAGCTCAGCGCTGCCATGCAGGCTACGGCTGACTCACTTTGCTTTGCCTGGCTAAAACATGGGCTTGTCCCAAACTGCCTCTCCGTATGCCCCTATCAGGAACACGAGTGGCATAAAAGACATAGAAGTATACAGGCAGAACTGACTGGTCCATTAATGGACAAAACAGAGGGAAAACAATCATGACAGGCTTATGCCCTTGGCCTCCTGCTGTCCTAAGACCCAGGAGGCCACCGAGCTAAATTAGTGCAGCAGAAACAAGCAACCAGCTGTGACCCGGATCGTGTATTACATACCCCATGGCAGCCCTGGGGCTCAGCTCTGGTCCCCGATATGCCGCTGTCTGCTCTGACTTCTGCACACCTGAACGTCAGGGCAATCCTCAGCTATTCCTTTATGGAAAGTTCTGGTTGGCCTGCACCAAAACAGAGGTCAAAAATCGGTTTCAGAGGATATGTTTAATACAAGATAAAAGTTATATGCACACAAGACTAGAAAAAAAGCTTGACATCTGTTGCAAAACAGCATTAATTAGGTATTACTTTAAATGATGAATCCTGGCCCATTCCCATGTGAACAGTTGGCAAATGTACTGTTACAATCAGGTTAGATTTGGGGGGTTAGGGGTGTTGGGGTTTTTTTTGATCAAGATACTTCATTATAATCACAGCCTATTAAGACTTTTTGTTAGTTTATTAAGACTTTTGTTTGTTGTCTGCGTGAGCTACATTGTGTGTCTCGTGTCCCCCTAAAAAGTACTTCTACTGAATATAAAACAATGGCATTAGGAGTAAAAAAGTCACCAAAATACATTAATAAAGCCTTTTGAAAGTGCAGGCTTAATTTGCACTCTTTGTGGTCATTTAAGTGATGAAAGACTTTTGTCCACAGCATCCTTGTTTATTCAGACGGTTGATTGCTACATGATCACGATTTCTTTTGTTTTCCTCATTCAGCATATGTTCCATGCCTTGTAAACTGCACACCTGTAAGAAGCATCCTATCTTGTTTAGATTAGTGGGATTCGTACATACTGTGCTCTTTTTCTGAACAGATTTGCCTGGAACGCTTTCAGGCTGACATTAACAAGATAAGGCAATATGCAATAGAGACATGCTATACTACTTAGAATCATCTTTGAGCTTAATTGTGTGCAAGTCTGGGTTAGTTTTTTTCATTTAATGGAGGCCCACACCTACCTATGATGTTAGTGATGGTCAGTGTTTTTTTAATAACAAATTTCAAACAAAGTTTTCCCCTGATCTTTCCCTCGGCAGAGAAAGTGAAATCTGTTGCCTTGGCATACTGAGGGAAAAAATTGGTTCAGCAGTTCCTAAATTATAATATTGTAAGGATACTGCAGCCCTTGGCGGTTCCTTGTATGCATGGCTGTAGGGTAGAATAAGACATTTAGGGTTAAATGCTTCCAAAAACTGATAAAAAATAGTTCACTTTATATGCTCAGTGCTTATCCAGTGAAATCAAGAAAAACTATCTGTACCATTGGCAGTAGAATTTGTTCTTATTTATAATATTACAGAAAAAAAATAACTAAAAATCAGGGTAAGATAGGCTTTCACGACAAACCCTTTGGGGCAAAGATTGTCTTCTCACACAGTACACAAAACACACTGACCCAAGTCATGACTCCAATTTTTAGGAACTGGCATAAAGAGGAATAATACAACAATGTCCATTACGCCCATTATGTGACATCCTGTGGTGTCTTTGCTGACACGTTGCATATGGACTACATATTGCTTGAACCCCGTAGAAGAGGTGAAACACCAAGATACCTGTTTTCACCAGCCTACCATGCACATCATTTAATATTTTTAAGATCCTTACTTTGACAATTGCAATTTGTCACTGCGTAAAATATGGGAAATGTCACTTATTTAAAAAGGCTATATTTAACACACACAGAAACTGCATTCAAATGCAGTTAAGGTTGTGACAAGCCATGAAATGTGTAAAATTACAAATAATGCAAAATGGGCTTCTTAGTCAGAGAAATTAAAGGTTTCAAAGTGCATGAAACCTTTGCCTCCTTCCCATGTAACGCAGCAGTGTAGAGCTCGTGGCAGGCTGAACAGCTGGTAGTTTGCTATGCCATTGGTAAAGAAAAAAAATGTTTCTTTTTACTCTCTTTCTATGGAAAATTATATTCAATTTTATTATAATGCAGTGCAAGTATCACGTTTATTCTTAGCAGCATGTCTCTTCAGTCATGTTGTGAAAGTAATTGTAACAAAGGGAATATGAAAAGTATTACTAGTAAGAATAACATCTTACTTTTACGCAGACCATTTCGTGCAGAAGGGTTCCTAGTCATTCTTGCAAACCATTGGCAACATCCTGTTCTCAGATCCTCAAGGCAGCACTCAGCCCCAACGCTCAGCTGTGGCTGCACGTGCAGAGCCCAGGCAGAAGGATCCTGGCATCTCAGCACAGATGAAGAAATCATCATGATGAAAGTCACAGCCTTTCTGTGAATCTGAGATCTGAAATTTCCTTTTACCTTTACCACTGCAAAATGCTTTACCTCTCATCGTACCCATCTCCCAATGGCTTCTGGAAAAATATAAAATCATAGAATGGTTAGAGTAGGAAGGCACCTTGAAGATCATCTAGTTCCAACCCCCCTGCCAT
>RSEF01000008.1:1808755-1827066 GCA_003993805.1 Himantopus leucocephalus | reverse complement strand
AGCCTGTCTTCATAGGAGAGGTACTCCACCCCTCTGATCATCTGTGTGGCCCTCCTCTGGACTCGCTTCAACAGGTCAGTGTCCTTCTTATGTTGGGAGCCCCAGACCTGGACGCAGTACTCCAGGTGTGGTCTCACAAGAGTGGAGTAGAGCAGTAGAATCACCTCCCTCGACCTGCTGGCCACACTTCTTTTGATGCAGCCCAGGATGCTGTTGGCTTTCTGGGCTGTCAGCAGACATTGCTGGCTCACGTTGAGCTTCTCATTGACCAATACCCTCAAGTCCTTCTTCTCAGGACTGCTCTCAATCCATTCTCCACCCAGCCTGTATTTGTTCTTGGGATTGCCCTGACCCATGTGCAGGACGTTGCACTTGGCCTTGTTGAACATCATGAGGTTTGCACGGGCCCACCTCTCAAGCCACCTTGGCATTTCTGCTGAAATCTTAGGTCTTCTTGTGGAACTGTGGCGATGATGTTTTCAGCCTCTGCACACTCCTTGTATGCATGTGGCTGTTAAACCTGTGAAAAGGACACTGGAAAAGACTGCAAGATAGACGATTGGCTCAGAGAAGGAAAGCTTTCTGAGGGCAGTTTGTACTGAAGGGTCATGGATCCTTTTCTTGATTTAAGAGTTAAATACATCTGGATCAGCTGTTCTTTCAATAGCAGAAGGAAATTTGGGCACACTGGTGTGGCAATGGGACTCCTTCAGGAACAGTCCTTTAGGCCTTATCATTTCTTTTTTACACAGCTATTGTCTGCTAAAGTACCTGCTTATCTCTGTGATTGGCTGTGGTAACCATATACCCTAATAAAATGAAATATTACGAGACAATTTTGCTTACTTCCACGAAGTATTATAGCATGCTAAAATTCCTGCTGCAATCACAAATGAAGCAGTGTAACTACCTGCTTAGAATCTCTGAGAGGGTAAAATATACATTAGTAAATCATTATGTAATTAGAATATTTCATCTCTTCCAAACAAAGGTACCTTCAGCAGGCTGGTTTCGTAGCAAGTTCTTATCAAAGGTATTTTAATGTTGAGTGGAAGAGTCTGATCATTATCCTTCAAAAGCAGGACTTCAGGTTTCAGAGTTCTTCAGTCTAGGAGAGAAGTTGGACAGCATATAGAAGGGCCAAGAACTGAGATGTAAGTGCCCGTGGATGCAGGAGGGCAACGAGTCATCAGATCAAATACAGACAAAATGTTCTGAACTGACCAAAAGGATTCCCCTGGAACAGAACAGAAGGGACGGGGAGAAACAGACTTTTGAGGAGCCAAAGAAAGAAATGAGCTAGAAGAGCAAAAATGTAAACAAACGAGTCCTAAGCTAATGAACGCTACTGAAGAAAAAGGCAAATGCATGTCCATGACCACATGTGCACCCAGGTGGACACTCAACCTCCTGTACAACGAACATCATCTCAGGGAAAAGTAAGCCTTTGCACTGACAAAAACATGCATCTTCCTCCCTTTTGGCTTTTCTCATTTATTCAGTTTTCTGGCTAGAAATAAATGGTTTGGCCACAATAAATTGTCAAGAGAAGAAACATCTGTTATGGAAGGCAAATTGGCAAGGACTACATTAAAGTGGGATTTGAATAATGTCTGTTTTCCTCAAAATTTATACTATTTCCAATTTTTTTATAACTACAGATATAATTAATGAATTAACATAAAATCAGGCCACACACTGTTTTTATTCCTGGGCTTGGACTTCAGCTATAAACAGTTATATCTGAACATACATTCTGATGAGAATTAGGCTTAAATTGCAGTCTCCACCAATTCTCCACCTCTCCACCCGGAGAGGACTCAGAGTTAGGGCTTTATTCACCTCAATTTTATAGTTGCTTTTCACCTTAATAAATCCTGTGGAGTTGTTTCAGATTTATCTTTATATCCTTACAAAGAAAATCCTTGTACAAAATTTGGTTCCAGATAGCAGCTTGCTATCTTGTTCTAAATTTACTTGTCACACTGACCTAGTATTCATAGTCCTATTTCTATTCCTAATTTTCACCAGAAGTGTATCAGCCACAAATATGATAAATACACATGAATATGCTGTATTTCTATTTATTGTACCATGGAAAAGTACTTTATGCTGTAATAAAAACAAGTGTATATATAGTGGGAGCATTAAAATGTAGGATCAGTCACTATAATTTTGAAGAAACACTTCCTCTTTCAAGCTGTGTGGGCCTATACCTATTCTAATAACCACCACATCAGGAAAGTGATTCCAGTTATGTATATCCCTGATAGCAACACCTTTACTGGAACAGTGCAGTGTAAACAACATAAGTAGCAACATAAATTCTCTTTTTTTATGCATTCTATTAATATATTGATATGTTAAGTTTGCATTTAATCCAGACTCCTTTAAAAGAGTTGAGAGGACACAAGGAGGAATATGTGCTTGTCCCTGCACAAGTTTCTACATTCTGATAGGGATTCCGGCAAGAGCAGCAACCCTGGCAGTGATGCTCAAGACATCGGTTTATGTTACCAAAACTCAAAGACGAAATTACAGTCACAGCATGTGTGTGTATTGGGGGAAATAATTTATGGGTACGTATTATAAAAGCTGCTCTTATCCTTCCCCTAGTTGTTCTCTTGGCCTCCTCGTCTCCTCATTTTATAAACTCCAAACAATAAACTGTCACAATGAATCTATGGTTTTTTTCTAAATTACAACTGTTTTGAATTTAGCTCCTTGTGTGATTACCCAGGGGAGCTGCCATCTTCCTGTCCCTTTACGCTCCTCGAGTGAGACTTTTGCCCAAGGGAGTCCTACCACTTGCTAAAAAGTAATTCACATTTTTTGTCGTAAGTAAGCAAGTCGGTGCTGCTTCTAGTAAGCCAAAGCCCAGAAATGTCAGTCAGTGCACTCTGCAGCTTTGCAAGAGGTTTTCCCCACCATGATTTGTTGGTAAATTAGTAGGAAGCATATAAAATGTATCAACCAACACATTTTGGCAACTAAAGAAACCCAGCGTTTCCCAGGTCGTATTGATTCTTCCCCATGGGAAGCTCAAATCTGGGTAGGGCACACTGGGCAGTGGGCTCGCATCTGAGGGCAGAACCGTTTAAACCTGTCCCTCCAGCGCCGTCTGCAAGAAAGTTTGGAGCTGAGCAAGCTGGAGCTGCTGTCTCCGCTTCAGGGGGACTCCAGGATGGGTGCCACCAGCAGATAGACAGGGGAGCAATGCACCGGCTGGGGCCAAGGTGACTTGGCCCATTGCGTCTTGCACCACAACCACATCTCTACCTGCACCAGAGTTCACACTGATAGTTGCGATTTGCCATTGCTACACTGCATCGTCAGAAAGAGTGGGCAGACCGCAGCTTCAGGTTTTGTACACTAGCACTTCCAAATGTATTTTAACATGGTGTAACACTGTAACTTTAGTCCTTGTTCCAATTTCACATCTTTCTGGCTGAATGATTCTTCCTTTGGAAAATACAGCATTGTCAATATATTCTTTCTCTGCAGGAATAACTCAATTTTGTTTAAAGGTCTTTATCTTCCAGCCAGGACAACTGAGGAACAATTGCTTCAAAGTAACATTTCAAAATAGTTCTTATTTTAAATAAAAATTTGAAACAATGATTTTTATTTTTGCTTGCTGATTCTAAATGGGAAATTTGATTTCAACATGTGAAATTGCTTCTGACTGATGGAGCAGTCAGCGCCTCCTGCTTTGTCATTTCTGGTCTAAAACTTTTTGGAAGTTTTTTCTCTTGCAGAACTGTTGAAAATATCAACTTTCACTCTAATTTGAGCCTGAGGGAGTACCAGATTATAGCTATTCTTCCATGAAAGGATGATTCGGTTTCAGACACTGGGTGGGAGCAGGGAGGGAACAGTAAACTGCTGCCATGAATAAGCACAGGAACTGCTCATGTTTTTCTGATTTTTTGCTTTTTACTACCTTATATACTCATCTGTGTGTTTTACCTGAGCAGACTGCCTTTTTTAATGAGAATTATGCACACAGTTTATTCCAGTTCCAGACTAATGCAGGTTTTATACTCAGCATTTAAAGGCACAGGTTTCCATTTTGCATCTAATTAGTCCGGGGAAATAAAGCGGAAAAGTCAGCAATACCCTACAACGCCTGCGAGAAGACACTTGCCCAGCCTGGCTACGTACCCTGTCACGTTCAAGGCCCATCCGACAGAGAGGTATGGCAAGCGTTGCCAGCAACACAAGGGCTGGAAAACCACACTAGAACCTCATTGCGGTTCACTGATTCACAAGACAGAGGGGAGACCATGTAAACAGCTCCTGACAACTGTGCCACTGAGCCACCAGGAAAGGCAGCTTCTTCCAGGAACAGGATCTGCCACAGCATTGCTGTTTCATCAGGAACACAGCTAGAGCCTCGGGGAAGAGGGAAGGGATGGGCAGCTGGCACCCTCCATCACTCAAACCTTCTTCTCATTAAGCTTCAGAAAGATGTAGGAAGAGGGAAGGCGGTACCGATCAAACGGGGCCCTCCAAGGGCTGATTCGTAGGTATATTGCCTGCCCAGACAGCAGCACATTGTTTATAAAAGCAGAGCTGCCAATGGGGCAGGCGATGCACAGGAGCCTCTGCAGGCATCCGTGCCGGGAGGGCGGCTGCCCTGGCCCCTCTGCCCCCAGCTCCCCCCTCGCTCCCGTGCAGGGATGCTGGCTGACACGTCTGAGAACGGGAACACCATGAACAAAAGCTAAGATGTTTCGGCTCCGGCAGGGATGCTCCCGCTACTCTTCCCCAATAAAAAAGTCTGCAAGAGCAAGAGGGAGAGATGCAGATCAATCTTTCAGGAGCAACCCCAGTGCCTGTGCGGGGAGGGGGGCATGTGTGCCGCCAGCCAGCCCAGATTCAGGGGGAACATAAAGCCAAGATTCCAGGGACAATGACTGCTAAAGAGCCCGCGGCATTTTCTGCAAGTGTGGGAGTGTTAAACATAACAGTATCCAGGAGAAATTTCAATTTGGATAAACTAAATTACTGCTGGATTTACAGTCAGATGCAGAATTATTTTTTCTTTCTCTGCCAAATTGTTCTGTGGCATTTCTGAGCTACTGTGGCCCAGACCAGAAGCAGGTGAAATGATTCCTGCTTCAGGATGAAAAGTGTCTTTTCATTCTCTCTTTCCCCCTCACCCCCCTAATTCACAGAGCAGCTAAAATTGAAATCTAGAAGTAGTGATATGATACCTATTCACTCTATTTTGTATACAATTAAAGCAATAATATGTAAGACTGAAGTGCTGTTATGGTATACTTGATTATTTCTAACAGTACTTGTGTGGGTTGACTGTCAGCTCAGGTCTGGCATGAGCAAATCCATTCTAAAAGGAGCTGCAGAGAGGTTATTGTCCAACTGGAAACTTGTATCTCTCTCGTTCAAGAATTTTTGTCTTCGTTATTTTTTCTTTTCTTGTAGATTTGCCAGTGTTACCCTTGGCATTCAATGGATCACACAGACCAGGTAACATAAAGGGTATGCTTCTATGTATTTTAAAAGATGGTAAATGAATTCTTACTGTCCACATGAAATTACTAGATATTTTGTTATTAAACACACTTATGTGTGCTTAATTTCTCTGTGCAAAACAAAGCAGGTAAAAACATTAGAATTGGGAAATGCTTTTCACCAAGCTTCTGCTTGTGACTTGCAAAATAGAGTTAGTTCTTTTTACTTGTGATTTTCTTTTAGGATATATGGGCAGCTAAATTGAATGAGGCATTTCAGATATATTTTATGCANAAAAAAAAGTGCTTCACTGGATATAACCCTACAAACAGAATAATAATAAAGGGAACCCGAAACTTAATTTAAATAGTTGCAAAGGTTTGTGAATTTCTCCTATGTAGACCTCTATGGAAGGAAAAGAAAAAAATATTTTGAATATATGAATACTGAATTACAAACTACCCTGTTCTCTGATGGAAAGCGAGAGAGAGTGTGACTGCCTGAGTTGTGCTTCTTATTGGCTCCTGTATCATTGATTCCTTTTGGCACTTTCTATCTAGAACACAATTAAGTTGTTCAATCTTCATCATCATGCTACCTGCCAAGCTTTGCGTTGCCTGAATTGCACTGCTTTGTTTGGAAAGAATTAAAAGTTATGTACTAGAAAGGGTGAAAGTGTTTGATGCTCAGGTTTTAGAATGAGCAGCTGTTCTCATAGTCATCTATCAGAGCATCAGGAACACATTATTGTTGTGTGTGCTACATATAAGAATCCATGAAAACTACATGAGAGCCAAAGCATCAAGTGTAGATCATGATTTTTTGCTTTTAAAGTCTGTGCTCATGTTTAGATAAACTTTTCATGACCATGGCATCACCCATCTGTTCCTTCTCATAATCCTCAGATTGTTATCAAGACAGAAGTTGGCATATGGGAGATGGGGCAGCTCCTTTACTTCATAAAATCTTGCAGATATCAAAGCCAACAGGAGATTGTAGCCGTGACTCTTCTAAAAATTACTCAAAATTAGGTTACTTGCATTACCAGCAGATGAAGTCATTGCTCACCAATGGAGGTACATGGACAGTAACAAACAGATTCCTCTAACAAAAGGCAGATCAGCTGGTGACATAAAACACTGGCTAGGAGTTACAGCATTTGCTGCTGTCCTGATCCTATTGCGTGAGCTGTGAGATGAGGAGTACTCTGCAATCCAATCTTAAGAACAGAGCAGTATGCCTGAAAAATAACCGAGGAGAATTGCGGACAGCCATAAATAGGAAATCTCTAAGCAACATATACTGTGAGCATGCCTCCGGCCAGAGGGGCCACCCTCAGGACTTTATTCCCACAGATAATTACACAGAGGTGCAATCTGAAGCGACAAAAATGTGCTTTTAATTGTTCATGATTAGAGGGAGAACCCAAGCAGCAGCGTAAATAACAACAGGCAAAGAGAGCGTGAGCACTGCATTGAAGAGGCAGTATTGTTGCAAGGCTGATAGAGAACTAAGACCAAAATTTGCCAGTGTTTTCCAACTAAAACTGCTGATCTAATAAAAGACATTATCCTTCTAAAAACCTTGCTCGTTTAAATCCTTAGAACATCAGCACTACAATAACAATACTATCAGGCTCTTACATATACATATATAGGTATCTCCATTATAAAGACTTGTATTGATAAGCAGATTGTCCAGGATATTTCTTAATGTTTTTGGCATAGCAATGATCATCATGTTATCAAGGAGGGGCATGACAGAAAGGAGAATTTCTCTAGCTCATTTACCATGAATAATGAGCGATCTTTATGAATTATGATTTATGACCAGCTGGGGAAAATATTTAAGTTAGAGCTACAGCAGCTACCTCTCATCCAGGACAGATATAACTATCGAATTCCTTCATTTATTCACAGTTAAAACTACAAGAACAGCACCTAAAATGCAGGTACTTGGTGTTCAAAACCAGCCCAAGGAATGAAGGCAGCTTAAGAAGTCCACCATAGTCTGCACTTAGATCCCACTTCTCAATTTCTGAATACCTCCACAACCCCAAAAAGCCACAGCCAAAAGCCAAAATACCCCATTTGGAAGATCACTTTCTATGTACCCCAAAATACAGATGGTAAAATTTAATGTGAGGACTGAGGTGTGTTTGTACAGCACTGAGGAAAAAACATACCTGCTCACAGGGAACTGGTTTTTGCAAGGCAAAGTCATCTTCTTCTGTCCTTTTGCCTCTTCCCCACTTTTTTTTTTTTATAGTGAGAGGACAGCTGAAATTCCTTGCACTCACTTTGCCCAAGCTCAGCCTGCATTAAAGTAACAAAGAGTAAAAGCACTAAATCCCAGCGCTAGTGTTTGGCAAGAACTGCATGGAGAACAGGGACCTAAATGGCAGCAAATGACTTCCCAAATGCGTCCCAGCTTCCTACTCTGTGCCAGATCCACCTTCCCCACCCGGCAGGGCCCAGGACTTTTAGAAGGACAAAGAACATGCTCAGCCCTGCGGCAGCCCGGTGCTTCTGCCAGCCGGGATTCAGGAACAAGGCTGGGCAAGGGAGTCGGGTGCTGCTGCCGACTCAGCGTTTGTCGGTGCAGTAGGTCACTCCGGCGCAGAAGCCAGCAGTGACCATGGGCTGCAGAATTAGGACCACGCAGAGGAAGAATGAGGGTCATTAAAACACTTGCAGCTAAAAAAAATAAAAACTTCAGCCTGGCAAGCTCGGAAAGCGCTGTCGTCAGGAGAAATTCATAAAATAAATCTTATTGTAAAATACGTCTTTCTGGGGTTTTCTTTTTATAGCAAGCTTTACTTTTTGAAAATTGATATTCAGTCTTATGAGATATTTACAGCTCTTACGATCACAGCGATTCCTGCTTTCCTTACTGTTTTGATGTTAGAACTTGATGAACACCTTCGGATGCGTCGATCTTTATTATCAACCGCAGCTACATTAAAAACTCAAAGAAAAAAAGATGTTGGCTCACCTGTTTGTAAGAGCCATTCGTTACAATATGCAGAGAACTGGGCTGCACACAAACTCTAATCACTGTAAGTAGGAGGATGGAAATATTTGCCATTGCCAAAACAAAACAAAAAATCCCCAAATCGGGGACTCTCTTTTTTATTATTTATTTATTGTAAAACAGCTGAGGTGATTCTACTCTGCAGACTCTGAACTCCATGCCCATGAAGCCAATTAGCATAGTCACTGTTTGTTCATTACTCAAACCTATGTCCTCCAATTTACACTACCCATATGCTGGGCTAATTTTGTATGGCATAAGATGCCAGAGAAAGGTGCCAGATCACTAATACATAAAAATTACAAATACTGCAGTGGCTCAGCTGACAGGCAGGACTGCTTCCAGGATGGAGCTCCGGACCAGTCTGTCACAAAATTCACCCTGCCCATATGAATCCTTTAAATCATTTTTTCCCCAGGCTAAAATTGGATTTTAGCAATGTGAGGGGGCAGAAGGGGAAGGATTTTCCACAATAACTGATTTTGGTGGTGGCTGTGCAGAATTATATGGGAGGTAGTGAAGAGATTAAAAGAGATCACTCTCTAACAGTCTGAAGGGGTGTGTGTGTGTAAACGTGCATTTATCACAGAAATAACTCTGGTAAGACAGAAAATAGTTTTCCACACCAATCCTCCACTCTGTGCCACAAACCTATGGTATGTCACCTAAGAGAGCTGTATGATTAAACCTATACAACAAGGTGCTGCAGAGGTGCTGCTGAGGCGAGGTCTGACAAGGGAAGTCCAGGTTTCCCCCCGGAGCTGAGGGGGGAAAACATCTCCCTGTTTTAAGACCCTCAGACACTGGGGGAACCTCACCAGCATCAACAACGACATGGAGATTTTCGTGGCTGATACAGAAGGCTTCTCCCCTGTTTAACCCCTTGGTGGCCTGCAGGAACTCTTGCCCAGGGAAGAGGCTGTGGGCAAGCGCCTGCCGGCTACTCGTAGAGTGGCCCAGTCTGGATGAAGGCCCAGCCTCAACCCTGCCAGCACACAGCCTCCCGCAAGGCAAAACGGGGCTTTAGGAGCCTCCTCTGTCCCCCATCCCGGGCTGTGGGGATTTGTGGCAGTGCCTGCTGTCTGCCCCCCTGCCTTTCCAGCTGAGCTCCCCTCCCCTCTCCTGCCACCCCACCGGCCACTTGCTGCGCACCCCTGTATGCAGACATGCCAGCACAGGCTGAAGAAAATCTCCCTTCTGTCTACCACAGCGCAGAAATTCAGCAAAAATTCAAACTTTCAAGCTAAGTAGAACATAGAGAGAAATTTCTGAAGATAACAGCCGAGTGGTTGTGTGGGTTTTTTCCCCCACTATTCCTACTAAAGAAGACAAAGTAGTGGTGCAGGGGCTATGTGAACTTCTCACCATGCACTACCGTTCATTACAGAGCCCCATCCAGCAGGGAACACCAATTGAACAGGCCACGTGAAAGGCAGAAGCATCATTAGCACCCGAACAACAACTAACAAGGTGAGGCACAGTCCTCTGCGAGGGCAGGAATTCAGGTGCGCAGCCTCCTTCATCTTCATTATCCCACAACATGACCGCGTAGCGTTGTAAAAGGAAGATGCTCCTGCCGAGACCGACCGCAGATGCAAACATAACTGTCTACAGAAATTAGCAAGGCAAATAGATCAGCAGAGTCTTATCGAGGCTTGTGACCGCTATTATATTTGGCTGCCGCAGCTTTCCTGGTGGATATCAAACACTAAGTGACGGGAAGGGGGAAAAAAAAAAAAAATCTATTGCACCTTCCCTGTCAGTGAGCCATGTGCAAACCAGCCTGTAAATAGCTGAGCTAATTCGCAGCTGTCACATTTATAAATGCCACCAAAGTGCCAAAGAGAATGCAGAAATCCGGAGCCATGCATTGTCCCTGATCGGCAAGAGCAACGCTACCAACCCCTGCTCCTCTTCTGCCAAAGGCCGCTGGGCTAATATGGCTGATAAGTGTAATACAGAAGGCCAACTGTCAAAGCAGATGAAATGCGTGTTTTCTTCCCAGCCTTGTAATGCAAATCAGTATGTCCTGTTGAAAAATGACAATTGCAGGTTTCCTTCTGGTACCCGAATGAAAAAGGTGCCAGTTCTCAAGACTTGCAGAGTCATATTCTCTTTATGCACAGGCCAGCGAGGGCAGCTAGCTACACTGTGAGCCTTGCCAGCGTCCCCTGCCAACGTGCTTCACGCCAGATCTCGAGCGCGCCAGCAGAGGTTGCATCAGGTGCAGCTTTGATGTACAGTCATGTCCACTAGTAACCAAACCAAAAGCACAAGTTCCCTACATGCACATTGCTGAATTCCAGAGAAAAATGTAGAACACCTGCTTGTTGCTAATTGGTAAAGTAATAAGACTGTACACAGAAGTAAAAAATAAAATAAAATGTATTTTTTAACCATGTCAAAAAGCCAATGTCATCTGCTTTAGTGCACGCACAAAAATGTTGCTCACGCCTTGCCCCTGGTATGCGAATCTCATCGCTTCAGAAAACATATTTAACATTATAGGAGTTTAAGCCTCTGCTGAAACCTTTTAAAAACATCACATACAGCTCTTCAAAGCTCCAATCCCAGAGCCTTCCTCAGGATAATGGAGAAGTTAAATCAACTTTACTCTGGGATTACTTGCCCCTCCAAGTCTCCCCTTGGTCAGAAGTAATTTATTAGAAGATTACCTCCATTAAAAACAATTCTCCATCCTCCTTGGAAGTATTTCCTTCCAAAGAGTAAAGAGCTTATGCTAGACTTTGAAAAGCTGGTTAATCAGAAGGACATCTGAATTAATTTCTCTAATGATCTTTGCAAAGTCCTGGCATCGCAGACGGTCTGCTCAGGTGTGTGGCCAACCATCCTGTCCATTTTTCCTCTATCTATTACAGACAGAAATTCAGCCTCCACTGAAGTTGTGCACATCATACTGCTTTTAATAACATCTCTGACATGCGAGTGGTAGGTGAGCTATCTCATTAACAGCAACTGCTTTCAGTCTGTCTATCAGTGATTTACAGTACAATGGCTGGAGCTCTCTTTGCATGGCTGTATAGAACGGTAAATAATACAACATAGGAAAGTGTTAATGAATTCGTAAAGTATCCTAGCAGACAGGGTCAATGATGTATTTATTATCTTTAAAAATAGCTCAATCTGGCCTTGCTAGAGCAGGATAAAAGGTGGTTCTGCCAGTAGAGACTTGTGAAATCCCTACCTGTTAGCCTATGATACAGAGTAAGCAAAAAGACCTTAAATACCAAGTTTTCTGTGCCAAGAAAACTGTTTTAGAGAATGCATAATTCAGTCCTTTAAAAGGGCGGAGATACCTTTTTTATCCGCTTAAATTATATCTGTTTCTTGCTCAAGAACAGCAAAATGTGGAAACAGCAAAGGCCTTAGCTCGAGGGGAGCAAGCCAAGGAAATGGCTTCAAAAAGCCAGTCTTCCCTTGCACATTGTTCAGCACACACGTAGCGGTTCTCTATTTCTAGATACCCTGTGCATTCCACCGCTGTTCTGCGCAGCCTGCTCTCCAGGCTGTGCTGCCTCTGGTTAGAGGGAGAGCAACCACTGCACATGGGCAGAAAGGGGGTACCCCATACCGGGCGGGAGCAGGATGAGGCTCCCTGCCCAAACCCCACAGCACCCCAACAAACCCCGACTCCAACAAGAACCCCGAGGCAATGAGAAAATTGCATCAGCCGAGAATGTGAAATGTTAATTCAAACACTTTGATGGTAAGCAGACTGGATTTTAGCTGCATTGCTTTAAAAAAAATTAACAGATACAAAAGGATCATAAAAGTGTAACTTCAGATTTCACACGCAGAAGCAGAGCTGGGTTTCAACGATGCACTGACATAAGGAGCACTAGAATAGAGGCTTTCCTCTTTTCTGACGTGCCTTTTACTATTTGGCGGTATGAGCTGTATCAGCACAGCATCTCTCTGGCATTTCACATGCATGTTCTACCTGCCCTCCTCTCTCCCCACCCTCCCAATACCCTGTCATTTACAAAAGGAAGGATTTTGATTAATGAGTTCTTCCTGCCAAAAAGATAGCCTCGCAAGCAGCAGAATGAAAATAAGTTAGATTGTATGGAGCCCATAAATACAATCCTTCTGCACAAAAATCTCCAATTAGTAGCCAGGCGTACTTGCTTATGAGTCATTAATGAATACTTCTATATGCTGAACATTCATATCTTTCTGTTTGTGACACCGCCTCCAAGCTTGACCCCCTGTCATCACATCAAAAGGATCAAGGTTTTAAATGAGGTATTAGCAATTTCTTAAATAGCTTTTTTTAAACAGCATGGAAAAACTATTGAACCGTGACTGTTCGGTCATAGACGACTATTGAAATCCCAACACATCATCTCCTCAGTCCTTCAGCAGCTGAAGGCATGAATGCCATGTGTCTCACCATATATAGCATTCCTGCATAAGAGTGCAGGAATTTTTGGTTATTCAGACCCAGACCACGCAGTGAAGTCTTAGTGGGCAGCCTCCCTGCACTCACATGGAGGTTTGCGGATATGGACAGCAGAAAAGCCAGGTTCTATATGACAGCATCAGGAGGAGGCACTCGCCTCTAATTCGCTTTGACTTCTAAAAGGCAGTTTGATTCCACCAGATACATAGATTGGGCAGAAACTTAATTAGTACATCTTTTATGCTTCTCTTTTTACTAGCCCTAAAACTGCCTTTTTAATAACGTGCAACTTACTCTGCATTTTAAAGTGAGGTAATTACCATGTTTGGGCACATCACAATTTTTTTTTAAACTTACAATGGCTGATACTATTTGGTTCCTGGACCACATCGCTACCAACAATACCAGTGAGTATCACAAGAGCAGTAAACAGGGGGTTTGCATGACACCTGCAAGTGGGGAAGCAGTTTCTTTCTGCTCTCAGCCCTCCCCTGCACAAGCGGGATAAACCCAGAGGCTGCAGTACCAGTGGTACTCATCCGACTTGCCTTTCTCCCCAGAGCGCTCTGCACCCACAATACATTTGCTACTGCTTGATATTGGATAGGTTTAAAATCACCAAATCGCTACAGTATTAGCGTGCTCCCAGGTTTGGCATAGCAGGGTTGGCCACGGCATGATCCCTAGCTTTGTCCCGGTGCTGGGCACAATTCCTATCCCCTCCACAAAGCTTCCAGGTTTAAGTCCAACACGTCAGCAGCTGTGACACAGCTAGGTGGCCCCTCCTGGGGACGTGTGCCACTGTTCACCTTTCCCTCTGATGAATCAGAGGCTTTTGGCGCAATCTGGTTCACGCGAAAGCAAAGCAGCAAGATTCAGACACGTTGAGCTGGCCCCGCTGCCTAATAAATGAATGCTGTCAAAAGAAATCCAGTTCTTGTTATTTTGAGGCTTGCATAGGGTCATTGTATGATGATTGTTCCTTAGGGAAAAAAAAAAAAAAAAGGCAATTTTTGTGGTAGATTGCTCCTTTTAGATATGAGAAGCCGTGTAAGGCAGAGGATGTTAAAAAAAATGAAGAATGTGCAGAAGAGGCTCACATACATTATTTTAGGCTAGAGGAAATACCTTACACTGAGAGACCTGAACAGCTCAATCTGTTTATCTTATCAAGAAGAAGATTGAGTGGTGAGTTGATTACAACAGATAAGCACCTCGTGGGGAGAAAATACCAGGCACTAAAGGGATCTTTAATCTAGCAGGAAAAAGTGTAAAAAGAAGCAAGGGCTGAAAGCTGAAGGCAAATTAATTCAAACTAAAAATTAAGAACATATTTTTAATTATGAATTCAAGTGAGTTATTGAGCCTGACAGCAAACAGGGAGAAACTGAATGGTCTAACAGAAAGAGATCGTTTGACTGGCCGATCTCAAGCTCCTTCTGGCCCTGCACTCCAAATCTCAGAGTGGGGTAGGGAACTGGGAAGCATTCTGGTTTAAGAAAGGGCAATTCGTACTTCTTGTCAAAATAAAACAACTTCACTTGCCCATGCTTGATTCCTTTCTTCCACTGGTCAGTGGAAGGGATGTTGTTAATTAAGAATATTTCAACAGCTAAATCATTCATGTATTTTAATGCACATTTGTACTATAACTCCTAATGAAGTCACATCCAGATAACACGTTAATAAGTACTGGGAAGTACAATTCCTTTCATATACTTTGTTAGGGAATATTCTTACCTATATACGTGTTTCCTAATAACAGAAGAATAAAGCTAGAGAGCGAGAACTGGAACCAGACGAAGGAAGGTTTTAAAGATTCATTAGATGGGACAACTCAAAGGGGGAAGAAGAGAGGCAACGTTCACCTCTGGAAGAGGCTGAGATGCCCCTCTACATTCCACAGGGATCCGGCCCACCTCGTGCTGTGGACACACCACCTTGGCTGGGATGGGCAGGGGGCATCATGCAAACGTGCCAAGGGGTCCTCATCTCAGTCGGGCTAACAGAGCTGTAGCTTGAGGATCTCTTACATGTCTCACTGGCCGTTTCTTGATCAGGATCTCTTGCTGGAGAAGAAAGCATTTTGCTTATGTGAAAGCAACTATTTTTCTGCATTTTCAGTTCCAGATTGCTATATCCGCTGGAAAACCAGCACTGAAAAATAAAACCTTTATAGAAATTGACTGCTTTCCTGTAGCACTCCCTGTTGTGCTATGGGGAGCCATAAAGCTACCAATATTTACCTTGGGTTTTATTCTTCTATTTACTGTAATTCCAGTTAAAGCAATTGCTCTGAAAACCCTCATGCCAGTTAGTATCATCTCAATATATAGTGTACATTTCTTTAAAATGCACACATGCTACAAAGACTGCAAAAACTATCATAGCAACTACTACTTTTTAATTAGAAATTGCATTTAATGAAAATGTAATAAATTAAATTCTGCTCAGTTTTAACAATCTAATCCAACGGACATTAATATTATTACATTCATGTAAATGAGGACAGGATTTCACCCAGTAAAGCATGAAAAAGTCTTAATATTTACTGAAGAAACAAGGAAAGGATGCACACCGTGATCACCCATCACTTCCCCATCAAACAAATCAGATACTTCAGATACTAGCTGCCACTTTGCCCAGTTTGGACAACCTGGTGGGTGCAGAAGCTCAGTGCTTGGGAACAAAACACAGCAGTCTCCCAACTCTGTGTTAGGGTTCCTGACCATTCTCAAGAAGGAAATTGCATACACCAAAAATACAGTTTGGGTTGCTACCCCAGGTGACAGTCAGGAAGCTTCAGGAATCACCAGAAAACATTTGACCGACATTGGAAATTGCTCACGGGGAGAACTGAAATCATAAGACTAATATGACTATCTCAGAAAAAAAGGCAAACAGTGTAGCTGCTGCATAATAGCTTATGCAGCGTGAAGATCTCTTAAGTGTTTGGGATTTTAATATCTATAGTAAATGCTCTTTACTAATCAGCTTAAATAGTGATTTGAAGCTCCTGTGGACAAGAAGTCCTTTGAGGTCACACAGGACCAAGGAGCCTGCACTGATGAGCTACCTCAACTGAAAGACACCCACAGGAAAAGAGCAGCTTCTACAACCCAAATGACACACCAAAAAATTCATCTGCAAAACAAGATTCAAACTAAACAGGAAATCAGAGATTTAGACAGTTAAGCAGGTATGGGATGAACATGTGTTTGGCTAAACAGAAGTCCCGTGCACTGGTGAAGCTGTGGCAGAGTACTGGGTGTCCAGATTAGCAGGAGCAGGCTAAAGTAGAGCAGCCCATTCCCATGGCTGCTGTGTTACGGGAGCAAAAAGCATGTAAGTGAGGACAGCTCAACTTGTCTGCAATATTGTCTCATGTATTTAATACCAAAACCATGAGACAGTTAAGGAAAATCCAACAATGCAGAGCTGTGCTGCAGGTGTAGGATCACGGGCAGAGAAGTGGAGGATGTTTCTATTCTACAGGCTTGGTCTCGGTTCATAAGATAGGGGAAAAGGTGAGACAAGAAAAGGTTGCACCAATGATAAATTACCCACAGAAAAATCATTACCAGCTTTCAGATATGCAAAACATAGGTAGAAGTCTGGAATAATGCATTTGAGAATTACTCAGTTTAATTCCATCTGTAGTTCTGCCTGTCATCTGATTTCCATAGGATAGAAAACATCAGAGAAAATAGAGCTAAAAGCAAGAACAGCAGAAAAAACTGTCTTTGGCTTATGAAGAGTGACTGCAGTGAGCGAATGGCCGTAGCATGGAAGGGGGAAGCTCCCAGGGATCTGAGCACCATTCAGAAATGTTTTTCAGTGTAAGAGCTGACATGAGATAAAAGATGGGGATTAATCGTGGTCTCAGAAAGTAGCATGACAAAAGATCGCGAAGCTGCGAAAGGAGATTTCTAGGCTGGCTAGTTTTTGCAGTGAAAGCAGTTGTGCAGCGTGGGTGCTGTTCCCAGCCCGGCCGCAGGGGAGGTGCGAAGGGAGCAGGGCACCCAGGGAGCCCGCAGGAGAGAGGGCGCAGCTGGGGCCCCGGGCAGCCTTTTGCAGCCCTACCTGCCGTGATTTATTACTTCTGCTAGAGCACAGTGGCTCCCAAGGAGTGGAGGGAAAGCTACCCATAAGCAGGCTGGTGCTCAAGTTCTCCTTGAATTATTGTCTTAACCATCACTCAGGTAACTTCCTAATCACTGCATAAGCAGCTACTTCTTATCAGACCGCTATTCTGAATGGGGTTTTCTCTATCTCCTCTCAACTTTAATTTCATCAGGCAAAAAGAACCGTAATGCTGAAGGCTTGATAGTCATTGCAAGAACAGTTGCTCTTTGCACATCTATACTTTTAATATGTTACTGATGAGTAAGGCTGAGTCAGATTTACAATTAAGATATTTGCTCATGCAATTAATGATGAAATTATCTGACGCATGTGTCAGTAGTGCAGCGTGGTTCCTACGGAGGCTGACAGGAGTTCTCCTTTTGACTTCAGTGGCAGCAGAGCCAGCCTAATGGTGAGCAATTCAGAGTTTTCTACCTTCAAGCTTTTTTAATGCCATGAATAGCATGCTGTATCCTTGGTAGCATATCTTTGAGGCTATCTGTTGGCATGGCTTAATTATCCAGTATCAGTTTTCAATTACAAGCATATGGATTCTGACATGGCTGTTAAAAGTCTAACAGCTCTTTACCCAAAATGTACAAGCATTCTCTGGTGTCCTTAGGCACAATTTTTCTTCTCCATCACAGAAAAATCTGACCTCTTTACTGGCATTAGCAGTGACATTGTAGTTCATAAACTATCCTTAGCTGGGCTTGAAAAGCATTGTAATGATATGAAATATTTCCCTGGAAAAATAGATTCTGCTTGCTAAGGCACTGCCTGACAGCTTCAACACTCGAGAATCAGAATGCTAGAGATATTTTAAGTCAAAGAAAGCTTACGGTAATAAAGTACAGTCTAGTATATACAGGCAGAAGTCATTGTCTTAAGTGTGAAAGTAGAAGAGGACTCTGACTTAGACTATACTTTCTCTTAGTCTTATCATGCATCTTATTACAGCTTCCGTGCAACTACAGTGACAGCAAGACCAGTTTCGAGCAAGTCTTCTCCCTGACTGCAGTCCCGGAGTTCACAGCAAGTCCCGGTGTTCCCAAAGCCAGCACCCTTCTCTGCTTAACTACAATGAGAACAGTGGTTTTGGTAGGAGCAGGCTATGGAGAAAATTGTTCTTGTAGAGAAAAGCTTCCTAATTCTATTATGATTTTCATTATGTTTCCATTTTAAAATGTCCAAATGATAAACTCATAAAAATACATAATGAAAGTAGTCAGACCATGAACTACAGTCAAAT
>RSEF01000008.1:1780936-1808655 GCA_003993805.1 Himantopus leucocephalus | reverse complement strand
TTTTCAATAAATGAAATGCCCTTTCCTAAAATCCATTACAAGTAAGCTGTTAATTTGTAGCTGCAGAATTCCGCTGACGATTACAGAATGCTCTTGAAGTTACCGTTTTGCAGTAATACAGCAACGCAACCAATTTCAGGGCAAATCCAGTCAAACAATTAACGTTTACATAAATTTAAACTTGAAAACATAATTAGTGATCTTTCTAGTTACTTAAAACAGTTGGTTAGTGCTGCCCTTCACTGGTTCGTAATGGTATACCACAAATCAAAACTAACAGTTACCTGACAAAGTGTGGTCCAGCCATATGAAAACTGACTGACTTCTCTCTCCAGGACTTCCACACTCCTATCAAACGAACACTAAAAAATCCCTCTTCATAACCCGGGTTTTCAAGTAGTAAATGCTTTTATATACTTATTTCTCCTTTTCACTGGGAGGGATAAGGTAATTTCAAATACTATCTTCTGCCATTGTTCTTGTGTTTTTATCCCATGTCAGAGCGCTACTGTAATTCACTTCTGAATGTTAAATTATGCTTTTCCTCCATGAAAGAAATTCATCAAGAATAGAACAATGAAAATCATCCCTGGAGTGTCTCTATTCAATATTAAAATATTGGGCTGATTAAAATTGGTACTAACTAATGTCCATATTTGTATAGGAACGCATGTGGGACTGGGTAAATAACGTAGTTCTCAATACATGCCTTTTGCCCTGCTGAGGGAACAGAATATAGCTGGCTCTTTAGCACAGCAAATGTAATCGTCACTGTACCTGAACATTAAGCTCCATTTAGGAACCAAATTTGGAGTGGCTGGTTGTTGCAGCTAGCTATCACATGCATACTGTGAGACCTACATGTATTTAAAGAACTATTTTCAACAAGGAAAGACGTTTAGGATAGTATTAACAGCTAGAAGATATCTGGCAACAGATGATGAACCACTGTTAATTACTGTATGTATTATACGTAGCAAGTCCAACCTTAGACACATAACTCAGATGAGAGCTGTGTCACGTTCTGTACACAAACATAAGAAGCAGTCCCCGACTCCAAGACTTGACAAATCTGCTAAAAAAAAACCCAAGTACATGAAATGTTTTCAAAATATAGAATCAAAAGATGGAACCTCCATTTCAAAAACAGGTTCAATGTTTTTGGACAAATAATCTATTCCTTTTTATAATATATTATGCTTACTCTTATGTTTGAAAAACGGCTGAAGCTTGCATTGGTGTTGGCCATTTCTATAGAACATTTTATTCTTAAAAGCCGTTTTGCAAATGCAAAAAAACCTCTTTGCTGTGCAGATTTTTGATCAATTGTATTGACAGCTGTACCCTATGGTTACCCATGTGGGTGAGTAGGCTCCCCCAGGACTCTGCTCAGTTACAGCGACATGAGGCTCTGTGAAGCTCTACGTGCCTTTTTCCAGCAGAAAGAGCACCCAAGCAGGAGGTGAACTGAGCAGAGAGAAAGTCAGAAAATGGGGAATTTTGAAAATTTTCCTCCAAAGCACCTTGGACAATAGCATTCAGGGAGTTTGTCACTGTAAAAATGGCTGACTCAGCCCAGCCCAGTTACGCTGGACCCATACTTATTAGGGCACCCTATTTTTGTTTGATTAATTGGCCCATGAATAGCAATTGGACTTTTATGATCTTTGTCTTCTACAGAATGCATAATGACAGCATGAAAATGCTTCAGATAAATCTCTTTCATCTCCTCTCTTATTTCATGCTGGAATATTAAGGTTTGCCTTTTCTGGAAGGTTTGACCAATTTCTGAGGACCCTCACATCATCCACACTGCTAAGCACAACCAACAAACTGAACAGTTTAACCATCAACAAAGATGAGAGTTATCTAAATTTTTCATCAGTTGGTTGGAACAGTATAAATAAAAGCAAAACAAATATAGAAACTATGAAGTCTTTACAAAACAGACTAACAAAACATCTCATGTTTTGTTACTCCTCTGGTGTTAGCATATCACTACCTCTCCCCAAAAGCCAGCGCAGCCTCCTCTGCAAAGATGGCTATTTCCAGTGCAGTTTAGCGAACCACAGTTACACATGGTTTCACTGAAGATGAGACAAACTACATTCCATCTTGTACCAGAAATCAGTGCTAAAATATGGCCCAATTTGTTACGCGGGGTTCGCCAGCACAGCTACAGCTTTCAGCCCAGTGGCCGCCGCCGGCTGTGCTAACACAGTAAGGAAGAGCAGGCACGCCGCGACCGAGAGCAGCCACACTGCCGGCCGCCAGGTGGGACGGACATTAAGAGCAATACAACCCAAAGGATTTGTCAGGAGGTTTCTCAGCTACTGTTGGTTTCTAGGAAATGGCAAAACCTAAAAATACTGGGCTCTGAAGGGAGGAATCAATAGGTGAGAGAAAGGTGTACCTAGATCTGCTACCCTGCGCCACTCTGGTATCTTGTTCTGCGCTGTGTAGAGTCATTCTCTGTCTAACCGCAGGGGCGACTTTGACCCCAAGGAGGTAATTTCCTTCTTTCCACTGCAGAGATGAGGACTGATGCTCTCATATTGCATGGTCCCTTCCCTCTGTTGCTGGGATTTTCCACATTCCTGTCTATCTTTTGCTTTGAATAGAGCTGGAAAGATTTTGATATTAGCCACTTCCCCCTTTTTAATAATTATCAACTATTTTTCTTTTGGGGGGAAAAAAAAAAGTGTGAAGTATTTGTTATTTTCAAAGGAAAAAGATTAGTTTAATGACATATCTGTTCACAAAACAAATCACCAGTGATTGAAAATAGAATGCAAGCTACCACTTTGTGAAAGTCATTTACAGCACAGAAAGACCACTTTGGCAGACACATTTATGTCTATACAAGATTAGATTTTGCATTTATTATGGGCATGTGGCATATTATTAATTATTAACACCAAAAATAAATGTTTATGTTTGCAGAAAAACAAGCTGCTAAATTCTGAAAAAATATTGTCAAGGATTTACACATTGTGTCATGTGTGTTATGTAAATGGAAACAGCAGAGATTCAGTATTTATTATTAGAACAAAACATTTTTCATCCTGTGAGCAGAAATCCAGGCTGTGTATCTCTGAATCAACAAGTCTGATACTCAAGAATAACCCTTTGCACATGAAATAACTGACTTTGCCTTCTCACCGAGGGCACACCTCGTGGAACTCCTTCGCCCACATTCCCTNCTGTGAGCAGAAATCCAGGCTGTGTATCTCTGAATCAACAAGTCCGATACTCAAGAATAACCCTTTGTACATCAAATAACTGACTTTGCCTTCTCACCAAGGGCACACCTCGTGGAACTCCTTTGCCCACATTCCCCNAAATAACTGACTTTGCCTTCTCACCGAGGGCACACCTCGTGGAACTCCTTCGCCCACATTCCCTGGGGAACTGCATGGGAATTACAAAAATACTTCTCCCAGGAGACCTGAAGTGGTTCGTTTTCTATCCTAGACCCGAGGAATGAGTAACGGGGTCCCACGCCCGGCCAGCAGGAAACAATCCCAGTCAAATGAAAAACCCTGCTGATGAGGTAGTCTCTCTCCCAGATTTCATACACACCCGATTTCAAGATTTCAGACGAAGGTGTCCTGTTCAGAGAAGCTCTCAGCCCTGAAACATGATTGGGCAAGATCTCCTTACCCTCTGAGGAGAAAAAGTCATTATCAAGCCATATGGAAATAGAGGCAGGAGTAGGATGTCAGACTCGCGTATCTCTTTATGCAGTGCGCATCAGTGCAACATCATACTCCCAGCTGGCCGCCCAGATTACCTTACTCAGGGGCTGGAGGGCTTTTGAGAGTCCTGCGTGCCTCCACTGGCCTTTTCCATTAAAACTTCCCAGCGCTGCTAGCCGGGTCCACTCTGGGCAGAGCGCTATGATGGAAGCCCTGGTCTAGACAAGGCACTTGTACCTGCCAGCATTTTTCTGTTCTGCCATCCATCCTGCTCAGAGAAAACCTCTTGCAAACTGTACTGTGATGGAGGGGTGACGCTTTTTTCAGCAGCCTCCCTGTTCCCTGCCCTTGAGCTGTGCTGAAGCTCAGGCAGTGGGAGAACACTGCTTGGGGATATCTGCGGTTTTGCTGCTTCTCTGAACAGAGTCAGGGTTTGTCCCCCTGCCTGCACAAATGCAGAAGCCATTTGATTTTGTCATTTATCTCAATACCGTTTTCCAATCATTCTGCTGGAAATGACGCTGCTGGAGGCACTAAAGGTGCAAGCCCAGACCAACATTCAAATCCTCGCCAACCAATTGACTTTACAGGAGGTTAAACTACTGCGGGCAAAGCAGCAATAAAGTGGAGTTTGCCGTTTCTTGGCTATTTCTACCCCTGCCTCAGCTCAGCAGAGGGAGGCAGAGGCAAATTAGCACTCCTCCTGCTCTTGCCTCCCGTGCCTTTTGCCTGCTGCTTCGTGAAACCTCCTTCAGCTGGCGGCAGAAGAGGTCAGAAACGGGTACACGGCGTGCCAGAGGAGCAGAGCAGCACGTGGAGCAGGCAGCGGCTCCGCAGCGCAGAGATGCACAGTGGCACCGAGCTGCTTGCGGCACAGTGGGACCTTCCCTGCCGCCATTCAGCCCCCAAAGGCTGCACCGGCCGCCTGCTCCCCGCTGCCCTGCCAGGGCATCCGCCCCGCCACCATCAGCCTCTTTGTTTTGAGGTCAGGCCTCAGCCGCTGCCTCACGTCACATCTGCATATTTCACTTTAGGCCTCAGACACCGACACGCTGAAACGCTGGGTTTCAGGCAGGGAAGCTCCCCGTGTCTCTGGATGCATTTCCAGGGCCAACCTGCTACTTCAGGCAAAGCCAGGGACTCTGCTGCTGCTGCCCAGCGCAGTAGTCCTCTGCTGCGGGGAAATGCATTTATAAAATAATTCTGCTGTATCATTAGAGGTCAACTCGGACCAGAGCAGGTAATAAAAGATTCATAATGGCACATGAGGGGATGCACTAGATATCCAAACCGCGGCTTGAAATCATGCAAAGCTTGATTAGGTTTAGGACTTGGTTAAAAACTCGCAGTTCAGCTGGTGTTTTACAGAAAAGTTTGCAATCAGCGATACCACTTCCGTGCCAGCAATTTATGCTGCTTCCAGTAGAAATTATGCCTTGTAGCAAGGAGTATCCTAACAGGCATAGGTGCTCCCATGCTCAGGCCAGTAATCAAAAATTAATCCCTTTCCCCGACTCCGTTAAGGGCCAATAGCAGCTATTACCGAGAAGACATAAGAAGTACTGCTGGAAGCACTTTCAAGATAACACGTTCCCAGTGTTATTTATGACTTTCCATTCTTTGGTATTTAACGACTGGCTAAATCTTCATTTCTGCCAATTTCAAACCCAGTAAGGGGCAGTGGGACCCACAGTAGTCTGTACGTTTTTAAATATTCCATTCAAACTTAGGTTAATCTTATTTTCTGTCTAAATATCAAATCTGCTTTAGTAATCCTGCTAAAGTCCAGTCTCAAGGTGCTGTGGCACCAAGTTCTCCTGTCCACGTACATGTGAACAATCGTTTCTCACTACTAACAGGGCTGTTAGAAATTCATTCCAGACATTCACGCAGTATTTTCCATTTGATTATAAAGGCATCATCCTTTCCCCATTTTACTCCAGCTTATGACTCTAACAAGAACAAAAACAACACAGGCAAGTCTCCTCTAGCTGCCGAATTCCATCTGTTTTTTCATCCTTGCAACAGCCTTTGACAAAGAATTTAAATCAGATCCCTTTTTTCTGATAAGCTTAAAATTTGGCTGTGAAGTTTGGCCACATTCTCAGACTGGATTTTATTTTTGGCCATCATTTTTACCAGTACGGCACATCTAATCTCAGACTTGGTGACACCGCACTCGAACCAGCTGCTCCAGCTTTGATACAGAGGCAGCTAATAACATTAGCAGAAGAACTTAATGATGTTTGACATATCAAATGACTTGGTCCTGCCTTTAATCTTTGTGGCCAGCCAGTCCCATCAGCCAAGGGATGGTCTCAGCAGACAGGCCAAAGACTGCGCAGAGGATGGAAAACTTCCCACGCAGACCCATAGGTGAGGTTTAGGGCACATTACCTGAGCAGCACAAGGTGCAGAGCAGGCGCGTACGGCACGCTTGGCTCTGCTCTCCACTAAGCACACCACTGCCGCTGGCATTATCGCAACATCAAGAGCTGTGCTCTCCGCACACGGACAGGCTTCCTCTCCCAATTCCAGCCGAAAGCAAGAGAGCCCTCCACGAGCCTTCCCAAACTGTTCACCTTGCAGCATCTGCAAACAGCCAACCCAGACCGGCCCACAGCCAGCCAAAGCCACCACGGCTGGGCCGCCCCCAAGGCAGAGGTCCCCAGTAGATGTTATGGGGCAGCAGGGCCGGTCCATCCGCACGTGCCGCTGCAGGGACTCGGCTCAGTGTGTACAGGGTCTTGCACTTTGCTGTACACATCTGTCTTGTAATTAGAGAAACGACCCATTTCTTCCAGCTGCAGTGAAACTCTGCCCTTCTCCTTTACAAAAGGTCCTATGGAGCCTCGAAGCCTGACACACTTCCAGTTCAAGTGGAAAGAGAAAATTACTCATTTTCATCTTCTATCCTTTTGTACCAGCTCAGGGACACTTTCCCTGCACCAGCAGGCTGCGAACAGAGCAAGAACTGCTTTGGGGGCTGAAAAACCCCGAAGCTGAGTTTTCCCACCCCTTTGATCATTCCTGGCTTTCCCACACAAATGGCTTTTCCGTGTATGTGGTACCTGCACTAACACAGCCACAGAGATGCCAGAGAAGGAATGGAAAGAGAGAAGCAACACCGCTGCCCACACAGGGAAACAAAAGCTGGGAGGACCTAGAAGGCATCCTTTTTACTTTGCTAGTTTAGCTGTGACAAGGGAAAGAAGTAAGATGTCCCTCTTAATGGCTCCTGCCAATTATTTACACATCCTACCAAATTCCATGGCCCAAATGGAGAACCAGTCTCTTACTCTACCAGAAATCCGTCGCCTCATTTCATCTGGTAACATCCTGGCACTGCAAAATGCCAAATCTTGTCAACCGATACAATGGCACTGTTGCCTACATAAACTCATTTAACACCTCTTAACATGCAAAACACACAAACAAACAATAAACACAGCTCCTGAGCATTAACAATACAGCCAGTGTCCGACTGCCCAGAGCTGGCACCCGGAGACGGTCGAATTCAGCAATCAGGTAGTTGCCAGGAGTAAGCGCAATTCCTATACCGGACTCACTAATCATTATTAGTTTTATATACTGTTTTATAGCCTGCAGAATTCTGAAGGGGAGAACTGTGTACATCTCTCAGTTAAACGACAGAAGCGGAGCAGGTGCAGGAGGGGACCGGGCAGGCAGAGCTGGATGCGGGGCCGGAGTTTTCGCATCTTTCTGGCGCCCAGAAGGACTGGTACGAGGAGGGCGGTCACAGCAGCACCGCAACAGCACAAATAGCGCTTCCTCTCTGTTTCGGTGGCACTTTGGTGCTGTGGGCTGGGGAAGGACCGGCGCTTCCCAGGCACGTCCAACCGTGCGGAGGGACCCTCCGGCGAGGCGGGCAGGACGCTGCCCTGTCCCCGCGCCCGACCGCCGCTGCGGCGGGGCGCTCCGGTCAGCCCGCCCGGGCCCGGGGCTCGGACAGCACAAGCACTTACGGTGATCNTAAAAAAAAAAAAAAAAAAAGGGAAAAATAAGGCTGCTCCAGCGGGAAGGGAGCGGCCGCAGCCCCACCGGACCCGGCGCTGCCGGGCTGGGCGGCTCCCGCCGCCGCCGGGGCTGCGGGCGGTGTGCCCCCGTCCGCGGGGCAGGCGGTTCCCCCCCCGGCAGCGGTGCGCTCGGCGGGGGCGGCGGGGCGGGGAGCGCGGCGGCGGCGGCGGCGGGGAGGGGGGGTTGGGGGGGGCGGGCGCGGCGGCGGCGCTAGGGCCGCGCGTCGCGCGGGCCCCGGAGGTGGGGTAGCTGCCGCCGCCCCGCTCGCCGGCAGTCGCGGGGAGGTCGCTCCGAAGTGAGGAGGCGCCGCCGCCGCCGCCCGAAGTTTGGTCGCGCCGCCCGGAGACCTCCGCGCCGCGGCCCCGGCCGCGCTCCGCCCGCCGCCCGCCCCGCGCCTCATGCCGCCGCCGGTGCCCCGCGCGGGGACGCCCCCGCCCTGAGCGGCGGTAACGGGCGGGGAGCCCCGGCGGGCAGCACCCGCCTCCGCGGCGATGATCTGCGCGCCCGCGCACCGCCCGCCGCCCCGCCGAGCGCCGCAGGAGAGCGGCAGCACGCCCGCCCAGCCGCTCGCCCGCCCCGCCGCCGCCGCGCACCGCCCGCCGCCCGCGCACCGCCAAACTTCGACGCCGACAAGTGCCTAAGGCCGGCGGCGGCCCCCGCCCGCCGCCCCGACGAGCCCCCGCGCCCCGCCGGCAACTTTCCCGGGTGGGGGGGAAGCACCGCCCCGCGGCCCCCTCATGCCGCCGCCGAGGGAGCCCCAGCGCGTCCCGGCGCCGCGGCGGCTCCGCGCCGCCCCGCGGTGAGGCGAGGGCGAGCCCGAGCGGTGAGTACCGCCCGCCCGCAACCCCGCGCACCCCGGGACGGGACGGGGACAGGGACGGGGACGGGGGGCTGCGGGGCGGAGGGGGGGGGGTGTCTGTGCTGTGCCGGTGTGTGTGCGGTGTCCCCCCGCCGCGCTCACCCCGCTGCTCCGCGGGGGGTTCGGGCCGCGGAGCGAGGGGCGGATCGGCGCGTGCCGCGCGCCCCCTGCCGCCCGCGCGGAGCGGAGCGGGGCCGGGGCCGGGGCGGGGCGGTACCTGCGCGGCGCTGCCTCCTCCGCGGAGCTCGGGCCGGGCCCGCCGGGCGCCGCGCCGGGCTTTGAAGGGGCGCGGCCGCGGCGCGCTAAGGCGGAGGGAGAGCCCCGAGGGGGAGCCCCGAGGGAGGAGGGGCCGGCGGCCGACCCTCCCGCTCCTCAGCGCGGATTTTTCCCGCGTGGGCGTGGGGGGCGGGCGGGCGAGGAGGATCAAAAGTCCCGTTTGCCAGAGGGCGGTGGCGGAGGGAACAGCCCCGCTGGGCGAGGAGCGGCGGACAGGTCAGGTCATTGGTACTCAACCTGGAAACAGTTCCCTCCTTTGCATCGGAAATTGCAGGCGGCTTTTCTAAGCCTTCACACACACACACACAACCCCTAAAGAAACCCCACGCGGCGGTGGGCAGCGCAGAGCGGTTAAGCCCGATAAAACAGCTGCTTCCGTACTCGCAAAGTTGGTGCATGTGCATTTTTTGGCCTCTGCTGAATGTACTTTTATTGTTCTGCAATCAACTTTTCGATATTCCGGATCTGGTGTGCTAGGAGCCAGCCGTACTTCTGCGGGGACGTTGGCAGAGACAGTGAGTGAAACAAACGGTGGAGATGCTTTTAAAGAGGGAATAAATCACTGTCTTGCCTAAGGACAATGCGGTTGAGGATGAGAAGCCGTGGCCTGGGCAGCCGGTCGAAGGGAAGAAAAAACACAGTAGAACTTTCCCCGGCTTGTTTTCTGGTGTGTGTGTGGGGGGGTGTTTTGGTTTGGTTTTTTTATTTGGAAAAAAATAAAGGCTGATTTCTGGCATATTTTTTGAGTTTTAAAGGATGTTTACCAGAGAGTTTCCAGCAGCTAGCGGGAATATTCTCATGGAGTCCTGGACTTTGCCATCAACCCTCAACCCTGTGACGCTGATAAGAAGTAGCACCAACTTTCTAGCTACGTATGTAAAATCTGGCAATAGCACAGAACGAATCCAGGATTCATTAGGCTTTCATTTTCATTCAGTTTTGAGGCTAAGAACTTACAGTTAGAAAGTCATAAGCTCACACCACGACTTGAAAGCTTGGTAGCCCTGTACCCCGGAGACACTGCCTGAGGAGCATGCCGTATTGAGGCAGAATCACCTTATTGAGGGTGAAAAATAACAACCAAAAAAAACCTGCAACCGCCCCAAGTGCTGACTTAAATTCTGAGAGGAAAAACTTGCAGAACAGATTGATGCTAGGTACAGAGTTATTTAAGGCAATAAGCCACAATTATAAAGATTCTAGAGGAAAAACTTAAAGCACCTACGTACGAAGCCTCTAAAATTTAAATAGCTGAAGTGCTTTTACTCCATATGCTGACAGCTGATGATACCCGGCAAGTAATGGCAGCGGTAGTGTGAGGTGTCACTCAGCAAAGAATGATGTGGGAAAACCAGAAATATTTTAAGTATAGTGCCGAATCTCAGGTTTTTGGTAGCAGAACGCTGTATTTTATTTTCTTCAGCCGATAGGTATTGACATTTTAAATTCCTCCTGAGGCAAAGAAATATTTTTCTGCTAAATAGTTAAATAAGCTGGATAAAAATAGAACATAAACTTTGTTTGGAACAGCATTTGAGTCCAAAGGCACCACAGCAATTGTTTGGAATATACAGTATTTCATGCGAGTATGGTGGAAAGTGTGTATTAAATCGTTAAATACAGGGTCCCTTCTTGTTTGCATAGGTGAATAATTTTGCATTTATAAAAGAGGTTGGGTTGGGATTTTTTTGATAAATATTGGAGCTTTGTATGTACCAGGTTCTCAAGTTGTCTAGCTGTAGCAAGGTATAAAACACTTTGTTTTTTTAAAATGTAATTTTCAGGTATTAGTTGAGGATTAGTTCTGTTTTGTCATACACATTATTTCACATGCTCTAAACTGTCTTTAAATAATTAATAACTGGAGTGGACACAAAGGATCTCTTTACCTGGGCTTGACCAGATACATTCGTCTGCCGAAGTTGTTAGGGATACAAACTTAAAACATGTTTCCCTTGGAAAAAACTGTTGTGCAGGTGCTGGTGTTGGGAGGTGACAGCCAGCACTCCTTGCCTTGCTTAATGATTTTAGCCAGTTCTCCTCAGGCTGCCGAGCATTACACTAACCGGGTTTGGCTCTCGTTCTTACTCGTGCATGGTTGCAGTGTACGCTTTATTCAAATGCACGGTCTGCGTGAGAGGCGATCGCTCGTTATTTTATTACCTCCTTCGCGGACCTGCTGTTTGCCAAAGAGGGAGGCCAGGAGCCCACCCGTGTGGTTNTCTGCGTGAGAGGCGATCGCTCGTTATTTTATTACCTCCTTCGCGGACCTGCTGTTTGCCAAAGAGGGAGGCCAGGAGCCCACCCGTGCGGTTTGCACAGCGACCTCCCGGCAGGGAGCTCGTGCAGGGCATCCAGTCGACGTGGTTTGTGCGGAGGGAGTTATTTGGGGAAGGGGGTGGATTTTCACGGTGACAGAAGGAGGCAGAGGAGGAGGAGGAGTGTTTGCTAACAACCCCTGACGAGATCAGAACTTCTTTACCAGCACCGAGTCTGCCGAGATGCATTTTAGCTGGTTTGTGAAGGAGGTATCTGCTCAGGCTGCAGAGTTAAAATCCTGCATGAAGTGTGAGTTACCCACCTGGAAAGGGATGTGTGTGCTTAGAGCCGCCTTCACAGCCCACTTGAGTCTGGGGGTCAGCNTGTTTGCTAACAACCCCTGACGAGATCAGAACTTCTTTACCAGCGCCGAGATGCATTTTAGCTGGTTTGTGAAGGGGGTATCTGCTCAGGCTCCAGAGTTAAAATGCTGTGTGAAGTGTGAGTTACCCACCTGGAAAGGGATGTGTGTGCTCAGAGCCGCCTTCACAGCCCACTTGAGTCTGGGGGTCAGCTGCGTGCCGTTCTTCTCAAACGGCTGTACCATGCTCACTGGGGCCTGAACGTCCAGCACTTTTGCAGATGGAGCAGTGCTCTGGGGGAAGGCAGAAACAGCAGAAGTGGCCTTCAGCACCGCTGCCTCTCGGGTGCCTCCCAGTGTTTTCCATATTGCAGAGGCTATGGCACATGGGAACATTCAAGGCACGAAATGTCCCGCAGTTTGTACCGCCGTTGCCCCACAAAGGAGATCTCCGGGAGCAGCGTGCTCCGGAGGCTTTGCATACATTAGCTGATGTCCTTCCAGCGGTTCGCTGTTCCTTCGCCCTCAGTCAGGAAGGATGTCGCTCCCTCGTCGTCACCCCCATGGGCCCCCAACACCCAGGGTGTGCAACTAGCAGAGCACCGCGGGGTGCAGGGCACTGGGGCAGCCAGACATTCGTTATTCCTGATTTGTTTGATTGCTTTTCTGTAAGGTCAAATGCACAGGCATTACTGGAGACAAAAAAACCCATTGCTTTGTGTTGCCCACAGCTAGAAGCTTAGCACTACACAACTGGTACAGCTGTAAACTTCAGAAATGTTATTCTAAATTTTTTTTACAGAATAATTCAAATAGGTATGTCCTTTAGCAATAGAGCACTGAAATGTAGAATGCATATCATGAGTGACTCTGCAGGAATAAATATAAGCAAGACAAATCATATAAGCTCCATCAGAAAAACCCCAGCAGTGCTCAGCACATGATCCTTAATGTGCTTTGGTCAATATCTTTCTCTGTATCAATGGAAGCTCATTAAAAGAAGATATTGCAGACTAACTGAGCCATGCCGTATTAGTTCTTGCCAAAGCTTGACATTTTTAATATATTAATAATATGTCTGTAATGTAATGGAAAACTATTAATCAGAACTGGTTATGTGCCAGAAATTTAAGCTATAATTGGCTGCTTCTTGTCAGGAATGTCTGTCGTACACTGCTACAGCTGCCTAATGCTCAGATGTCTTGCACTCCTCTGCACTTTTTCCTTGTCAGTGCACTAAATTCGATCGATGTTATAGTCTATAATTCTGTGTAACGACCATCATTATGACTCTGGCTTGCTTTAATGAGAATTCGTTATATGGGAAGTATTTTAGCACAGTGTGTTAAGGTAGTGGCTTGCTTCACGTTATTTTAGACCTATCCAGTCCTGTTTATTAGTTGATCTGAATCTCAGCAGTTATAAAAGGTTATGGGTAACTGAAGAGCTAGCAAGGAAAATATTAAACAAATCTATTTTTGCCTGAATAGACAAGCTTGTTGTCTAAGGATAATTAAACTCAGTAATTTCTCATTTCTACACAGAATATTCATCTACTGTTTATTCCAGCTATGACCAAGCCTTCTCCAATACAGTATGTTTTCATTTGTCACAAATTTAAAATAATTTGGCTCCTTTGTTAGCGGAGTAGTTGTTTCCCTTTTGTATAATGACTGTTCTAAGCTGTGGGGGTTTGGGAGTGGTTTCTTCCCCTGCAAAATAGTAAAATACATTGAAAAGGACTAGAGGGAAAGAGTGTGAGATGTCTTTAGAGTGACATGGAAAGTGTTCTCTGAATTACTGAATTCCAAGATAATAAGTAAACATTCCCACTGAAAACCAAAAAGAATGTAAGGTCACTACAAAAACAGTGGTACTACTACACAGTGTGCTTCTTGAAAAGATTTAATTTTAATTTGGTCTTAGATATTTCTGCTTTTGTGGCAAATTCAGATTTGAAGCTTAAGTATATTTGAACTGATTGGGAATTGTTATTGCATGAAAATTCAGATATTCTCTGCATATTCTGATAAAATATACAAGAGTTGTATGGTAACACTTGATAAAATGAATATAATGGAAAATTGCATTTACGTCCATACGGCAATTATTGTAAATTACTTTGCTATGGAAACACAATTCAACCATCTGTTGGCATTTCATGGTGTCTGTAGTTTAGCTCAGTTTAAGATGAAGCATTATTTAAATATAGGGAGGCCATTTGCGAATAGCTTTGAAGATAAGTTTTGAAAAATGCGTATTACCGAAGTGACATGCTGAGGAGCTCACCAGGTCACGTACCACTTCCCGTGGGTTTGGGGTATAGGAGGGTTCATGACACTGGGCATAATTTAAAACTGGGAACAAGCAAAGCGGGCTGCAGAGAACAGTTGTTTCTTAATATCTGTCTGGCGGGTTTGCTTAGATTTTAACATCCAGACAAAAAGAGTGCAGAGGTGCTGCGGCAGCTGGCTGAAATCCTTCTCCTGTGGAGAGCCCAGCGCCCAGGCTCCCCATCCTCGGCTGGCATGGGCTGACACCAGGCACAGCCTCAGAGAAATGCACTGGAGTTCCTAGCCCTGGTTTTCCTTGTCTGTGTTTAGGGTACTTGCCCTGTCTTTGTAGTTTCCCTCGTACATAATTTGTATTTTTACCTGTGCTTTTTAGCAAATGTGTATTTTAAGTCATTGTGATAACATCCTAGGATTCTATTTGTGTAATAATACGATTAGGGTGATAGAAAAAGAGGGAATTTCTAGTTGCTTTCTGAAGAGAGGAAAGGGGATATGGGGATATATCTGCTATGAAATAAACACTGAGTACACAGGTACTCCCACACCCAAACCTAGAAAAATAAGACTGCCGTAACAGAGGGGGAAAGCATCCTTATAGTAAGCTACAAATGAACCATTATCTTTATCAGTAGTTTATCATCAGTGTGATCAGTAAACCACAGTTCAAAGAGAAAAAAAAAAAGGGGGAAGCAAAGCTCTTTTTTTAAAAAAAAAAAAAAAAAAATCTACAAAATGCATAAGGCTTTTGGAGCTCTCTGAGGTCCTGGCAAGGCCAAGAGACTATCAGCATCTGGTAGCCCTGCTACCCATCTCTGTGTCACTTAAATAAAAGAGCCTTCGTGCTGCTGCCCCAGGGCACTGCGCTGCCTGCTTCCCTGCCCGCATGAGTTGGGCAATGGTCGAGTTCAGTAGTTTGCTCTCCGCTTTTGCTAGGGTAAAAATACAGTTTTGAAAGCAGAAACCTGTAACTCACCTGGAATGTTATAAGTCTGTCTTCGTTAGAGAAGAGTTAAATCCTTCATGTCAAAATACTTTTCACTGTGAATGATTTTGGTAGTTTGTTCATTCTAGCACAGCACCCACGGTAAAGGTTATCCATATTATACCAATTTGCTTTATATTGCATCAAACCTCCAAAATGTCAACATATCATATATTTTGTAACGCATTGATTCTTGGACAATAACTCTAACTCTTATTGTTTCTAAAAGGGTGCTGGTGCCAGAAGAAAAGAATGATTGATGGGAAACAGACACCAGCCTGTAGACACTCATCCTTTTGCTTCGGATACTGATTTATCAGTGCGTCTGGGCATCCTCTGTGAGCCCTGAAGACGGAGGATCACTCAGGGTTATCGACAGTGTAGCTGAAGACCTGCAACTTCACAAATTATTATCTGCTATTGGACATCTTTTACAAGAAGCCCTGACAGATAAGTTATAAGACAAAGGACAAGCACTGTGTTGCTGTGAAACGCTGTCATCGGGGTCTGGGTGGCTTCTACCAAAGTCTTCAACTTAGTGAAACAAACACGCTATCCTAATGCTTCACGTTTGAGTTGGAATCTATTTTATAAAATATATACATGTATAGTTATGTATGTGTATAATCTATAGACTGCACGTACGCCAGTACTGAGCATCCTTATAAAGGTGACATAAAAGGATTTAGAAATGTATTTGTCAAGATTCCTGTCACTTCACGCCCTCTGGGTTACCGTATCTTCCGTGATGCAGCACTACCCTTCCGTGTGGGGACACTATGACGTGTGTAAGACTCAGATTTACACAGAAGAAGGAAAAGTATGGGATTACATGGCCTGCCAGCCGGAAGCCAGAGACATGATCAAATACGTGAAAGTGACTCTGGATCCCCCAGACATAACATGTGGAGATCCTCCTGAGACTTTCTGTGCAATGGTAAGGCAAGCTTTTAATTTTGCATAATTAGTGGATATATATTTGTGATAGATGTTTTCAAAATGGAAGCCCTAGAGCGCACACGTAATGATCCAAGAAAACCTGCATCATATTCCAAATGTGAAAGGTTCTGCTGAACAAAATGCTGAGCAGTACATTAAGCTGGGCAATGAGATGTTCTGCTTATGGGGACCTAACTTGACTTTGTCTGAATGCAGTGTCTCTCTAGGTCAGCTTTTAATGACTTAAAAGAAGGCAGTGTGAAACTCCTAGTGCACTAACCTGTAACTGGGGTGCATTTGCCTCAATCACAAACGACGTGAGTGAGTTGGTTCCAATACGATCGCCTGAAAGCATCCTAGCGTGGTATAATTCAGCGTCATTTCCAAACATGAGACTGTTGTTAGAAACTCAAACTGCAGAAGCTTAGAAAGTGGCGGTGGTAGCTGGGCTGATGGAGTTTTTTCCGACAAGCCCAAGCAGCCGCGGGGAGCATTGCTAGAGCCCTGCTACCGCGCGCAGTAGGTGCGTACCAGCAGGTCCATTCCTGCTGGTATGGACCGTGCAACAAGAAACACCTTCAGGTGGGGGCCAGCTCCACCAACTACTGACAGCTTTCTTCTTTAACTGAAACTGTAGGCATTCAAGCCAATTAAAAGAGATGAAAGTAAAGCTCCTTGATTTAGATGCTCCTAAAATTAGAGACTAGTTTTGGAAATGTTTGGGCTTGGTAAATAATTGTACAGGTATGAGAAACCAGGCAGACGTGATATATATCAACCTCTTATGGCTGTGCTGCTCCCAAGTGTTTGATAAATTGTGCTGTAACAGGTCATTTGAGTTAAAGGAAATCTTCAACTTGTAGGTAACTTGTTTCTCCTCACAAACATGGAGAATTCATTTTTTTGGCACTGACTATTTCTGTTAAATATTGAGTGGAAAATACAGTATTCCTTGACAAGAAAATGTGCGTTTGACATGCAAAACATATGTATTTACATCTATTAATAAAGCACTGGAAACGTACATGACATTACCTACATAATTTAGGTTTGAAAAACCAATGAGTGAGGTTATCATAACTGAGAAAAGTCTACAAGATATTTATTTCCCTGTGTACGAATCATCATTGCTGTGTGACAGCATCCCCACAGGAAGGAAATTTGCTTTTAAATGCCTTATGGTATCATTTTCAACCACTACTGTTCCGTAAGGAGTTCAGGTCCAACCACACATACATTTAGGGAATTATGTGCACGCATGCAGCTGCTTCCCACGTACATTATGGTAATAGCCACGTGATAAATTGCGGAGCTACGTGAATAAATTACATTCACTGTAAACCTTTGACTGCACCACTTGCTCCCTGCCCACTAATCCATCTCTGCTGACATGGCTTTGACACTCTAAACCTCTGAGCAGCTTCAAGCAGCCACTGTTTAAAAAGAAATAAAAGCAACGTGCCCAGTGTAATGTGGTCTTTATCTTGAAGTGTATTTTCTCTCTCAGAATAGCAATAGCTGTGATTTAGCCCTCAACCAGTGACCTTTAGTAACTCATCATGTAGCGAATAAGAAAAGTTGTTCTTTTAATGCAAAAGAAACTGCCTAGCAAAACCTGTTTCTTCCTTATAGTGAAGATAAACATTGTAGCAATTCCTGTCTTAAGTAACTTTATAAGTTTCTGAATGGCTTATCAGTCTACTCTCTAGTTAGAATAATGATTTTAAACAAAAAACAAATAAACAGAAAAAAGGCATTTTGATTAAACCTAAGTAAATGGTGCCAGAACTCCCCCTGAAAACATTTGACCTAGCAACATCCTTGATGCTATGACAGGGGATGAAAGTTTGCTTGGGAACGACCTGAGGTTACAGCTGCAGCTCACTTGCTGCTTAAGCCCTTGAGATGCAGAAGGCCACCAGAATCCTGACACGAGAAGCAGAGAAAGAGGAAGAACTGGGGAGAGGAAGAGAGAGCACACACAATGAGGAGGGGCTGCATTTAGTGATGTGAGTGTAGGATGACTGACATCGTAAACTGCTGTATTTGCTTTCAGTATAGCTGTCTATTGTACATATACACGTTATTCACATATGCAGTGGTAATGGCTTGACTGACTTGAAACATTAGGAAAACAATAGAAATATTTGACGTTCCTGAAGCACTGTACAGCAGCAAAGCATTCTCATCCCTAAAAGTGCTTCATGTCTATCTGTACTATATCTATGTGTAAAAATTACGTATTTCCTTCAAAATAAGGTTTTACATATTTGTAGGGCCGAGCCTTTGGCATTTCCCAATGAGGAGATCTTTCATTTTTGTGTTCATTTTTAGTTTCAGAAAATGAGTTAAGAAGCTAGCATTGGCATACTTAGAGCAGGTGGGCAGTGGAAAAGAGTGCATTCCCATTAGGGATGTTCTTGCACTAAAAAGTCACAGATTTGAAATGACACAGATCCAAAGGTTTCTTTTCGGCATGGTGAAGCGCTGAACTGACTTACACAAATGCTTGGGTTTATTGTTGTGAGTATTGGATATTTGCGTGCTAAACCTGTGTACCAGTGTTTTGTTATTGAAATCAGGATAACGCTGCCTTGGAGGAGATGAGGGTCCCTTCAGATATCCTAACAATAAGTAAGGGTACCAAACGGCCGAGTCTGCTTCTGCAGGATGAGGAGGCAGCTGAAGCAGCCTCCTGTTTTGTTTCCATATCCGTTCTCCGATCAGGCTTAGTAATCTTTTGTTCACCACTAATGTACTAGCTGGTGAGTCTGTGTCAGCTGTCAGCGTAGTATAGAGTATATGCCTGAAACAACCAGGCTGAGAGGTTCACCCAAGTCCCCGTTGGGAGATTATGGTAAAATCTAAGGCAGTCTGCAGTAACACACAATGCAATCGCACATTGCAATGCATGCAAGCATACGGAGATGGGACATTAATGGTAAAATTTGCCTCCTGCTTATTTCTGCATATTCCCCATGGAAGTAAATCTTTTACGAGTCCATTATTAATTTTTACTCAGTGAGCTTGTTTAGTTGACAGACCGAATAACGAGATTTTGCACACGCAGATTTGTTGCAAAACGCTGCACTCCTCTAGTTGGTAGCTAAACCCAGCACGTGGCAGCTCACCACTTGTAAGTACCTTTGGGTCGTCCCTGTGGGACGACGTCCGCAGGTATTACGGGGAACACGCAGCAGGAAAACTATCCCACAATTGCTTTTATGCAATCCATTCTGAGAATAACATTATAGTTTCTGGTGACATTCAGTATTGACAACTCATGAGATTATTCTGAAACCTCAAACCCCTGGAGTCCTATGATTATGTGAGATTCTCAGCTTTCATTTAAAACATCATCTTTATTTTCCTAGTCCTTCTGGTTGCAGAGAAAAGTTTGAAAATGAAACTGAGAAGCTCAAAAAGCAGAAGCCAAATAAATAGCCCTCCAAATTATTATTTGTTTAAAATCTCATCATTTTTAAAGTCGCTTGGGATTTTCAGGGCTTGGGAAAGGATTTTGCTATAAACAAATGAATGGTTTAGAGCAGTGAACGCTCACAGTTTCTGGCCGTGGAATTGCTTGTGTCTGTAAGGAGGATGTGACAGGGCCTTTCCCCAACAGGTAGTACTCCTCCTGCCTGTGGGATAACCAGCCCCCTGCGGAGGGGGTTGACTTGCCACCTCTGGCTTCCCTGTACGTTTTAAAGCAAATCTCTAGCTGCTTGGAGTGAGGCACGCGTGCTGGCAGGCAATGCAAGTCTGCTTTCTGTGGCATTCCTTTGAGGAAATTTGGCCGTCCTTTGTCAGTCACAGAGTCGGTCACAGCATTCGAGCCAGTGTGACCATTCCTGTGGGTCTGTAATTCATGAACTTTGAGCATTTGGCATTGGTAAGAGTGTGTCTGGCACCGTACGCTTACGCTTAGTTGGCCTGGGAAGAAATGGAAGGGGAAGGAGAAGAGAAAGAAGCTACTTCACGTTTTCAGAATTGCAGGATTCACTTTGCAGAGATACTGTAAGCAAATTTTTAAGTAGCTGGGGGTGCTAGTTCTTGTGACCTGCAGCATTTCAGTTTACAAAACAAATGTGCTTTAAATCCCTGGGGGTAACTAACGGTGAAATCTTCTACGTCCCTCTTTTTAAGTGCTTGTTACAATTTCACAAAACTCTGTCCAAATCTGACTTTTCATGACCGTCACCATCTTTTCCCCTACAAGAACAGTGCATAGGTGGCTTCTGACTTCTCGATTTCTAAAACGTTTACCGGCGGTGTCCCCAGTACAAGCATTGGGAGCCCCCGTGGTGCTGCTTCTGGGTCCCTTTGCCCCAAAATCGCACCTGCCCCTCGCGTGGGCTGGCCCCTGTGCTGAAATCCAGCCTTTAGCGTGGGGTTTGCATGCAAACCTTAGTCAGGATAAGTGTGTAAATTCATCACGAACTTAACCAGGAGACTCCTAGTGGCTATTGCTGTAATTTGCAAACTGGAGACGAATTTGCGTTGCCAACCTGTGTTTGCAGCTGAAATAGCAACATAAAAACACAATTTTCTGCTTATGTTTAGACCTAGCTATCATAACACCATCCCACATCCCAGTGGTTAAAAAATTATGAAATTATCAGCAATTATCATTGCCTGCAGCTAATTTTCTTCATAGGTTAAACAGAAGCTTGAAAAGAAGCCTACAGACGGGAGTCCTGTGCATTTGTACAATTTATAGAGCAGAAATGCTGATGACAGTAGAAATTTGAGCCCTTGAGTGCTACTCTGTATTTCACAGCCTATCAAAACTAAATTAAGAAACAAAGATTATTAAAAAGTCTTCTATGCATGTAATTTTGCCGTAATATTATGAGGTGGACATTAAATTTTTCCCTCTGAGACTTTCAGCATCATTAATATAGCATTCCTTTAATTACAAGTAGGCTCATATTCCTTAAAAAAGGGAAAATACTCCGCAGTCTAGTTAGTGATACCATTATTATGTTTACTGAAATAATTAAATGAACAGATATTCTTCTGAGTAATGTATAAGTCAAAATGTGAAATAAAAATGTATTTTTTGGAAGCATTTTGGCATGCGTATGTGCATTATTGAGTAAGACATTTTAAACCAGTGTTGAGCAATAAGAGATGCTGATAAGAAAAAAGCTCTTTTATGGGCTGAATAAGGACATACAGTCCTTCATTTTAGTTCCATCTGTGCAATTTTATTGGGTGGCATGGAGTAGAATGGGAACAGGGAGTTAAAGATGAGGCTATTCTTACTGTCTTGTTTAACGTGGATTTTCGTAGTTGTATACTTTAAAAGTGTATACAGCTCAAAGCTATTGCAGACTTTATTTACAATACCTTCATTCATCTATTTTGAACTCCTTTGAGCACATTTAATTAATACAAGTGTTGCTTTGTCATTGATGGAAATAACCTTATCCTTCAGGGAGCAGAGTTTTTATTTTGGTGCTTCCTCTTAAGTTACTGGTTATTTCATTTCATGTCTAGTATGGCAAGACTTATATGGTGAGCTACAGCCCCCTCCCGCCCCTTATTCTCTCCCCTGCGTAGGGCAGGACACCCCCACCGCCCCACAGATAAGGCTGTTTGCATCAAAGCACCACTTTGGTCCTTACGGTCCAGCCTCAGAACAGAGCATGTGGCAGGACGAGAGGAAAGCGAGAAGCACACATCATGCCTTTTGCTCCTTCTGAGTGTGTTCCCCCCCACCAGCTCACTCCCGCTGGTCAGCGCGGAGGTGACAGCCTACCTGTGCCTTCCGTAGCAGCCTGCCCACAGACACTTCAAAGGCGCCTTGTTCCTCGGACCTCTTGGGAAAGCAGTTCTTGGTTTCATATAAGAGGAAAAAAAAGGATATATTTAATGATAGCAGGAATAAAAAAAAAAAAGTTTGGTAAAATCTCTTGTTTTTTTCCAACTGGAAGCAATCTAAAAATTAATGATTTCTCATAAATCAAAACTGAGGATTGCCAGTAAAACAGATTTGCATTATATTCATTATCACACATCAAGATTACTCAGTAAATCATTAACAAAACTCTATTTAGTTGCCTTTTTTTTTTTTCCCTCTTCTCCTCAGTTACACTTTGGGTACTGGAATGTTTTCAAACCTTAAACAAAGCAAAAGCACGCCCACAAAGTACTTAAGTTGTTAAAAATACTTGGGGGTAAAATAGCGTTCCTAAACAAAGTCAAGGGCTTCTACTTATTTTCAGTTGCAGAATATTAAGTCATGTATCACTACTATGTGTAAAAGTGTATCCTTTTAACAAAATGTGCATTTTATAAATATACTTCATAGACACTGCTCAACTGCTGCATTTAACACTGCCTTTATTCCGTTTGGTACTTGCTCTCCTATTTTGTTTTTTCCCCTGAAGTTAGCTGGAAACATTAGACATTTGTAGCTAACACGGTGATCAATTTATTGTAATAATAACTGATATCAGAAAGCAAAGGATCACTGGGGGGGCGATTGTGGCTCTGTGGGTGAGGTTCTCGCAAATACCCGAGTGGGTGTCCCCCCTGCTGCCCTCGGCACCCCGCGCCCCCCAGAATGCCTTTCCCCCACCGGCCGAGGAGGGTGTCTGGGGGAGCTGCCCAAGTACTCTGCAGGACCTTGGGCTTTTGGTCTTGTTCGCGTGTGGAGACAGCGACAGAAATTTTATAAAGAAATAAACAGCTTCCACTGTAAAATGGATACCCTGACATCCACCGGGAAATCTGAATGGCTCGCTGTCAGTGCGGCTGGACCAGAAATGTCCCCTCAGCAGCACCTTTAGTGCCGTCTTCTGCAATAAAACAATACTACTTTATAAATAAAATCTTTACTAGCAACATATTGCAATTTGAACCTCTTCTGGTGAGGCAGAGGTGATCTCAAGCCTGTGGCTTGCTGCAGGGAGACTCTCCTGACAAGATTTACTGGGGTACAGAGAGACAATGCTGTAAAGCAGCATCCTGACCAGCGCTCCTCGGCCAGGGTAGGACAGCACATCCCTCCCCACCCTCCCGGGCTGAGGACAAGTGGCAGCGTGTGACCCCACTCCTTCTCTGCTAGAATCGCTGAACTAGGATTTTTTTATTTTTTTTTTCCCAGAGTGGGTAAATCCACCTTTGAGGCAGAGTGACCTTTGCTTTCTAGCCCGCTGGTGTCATGCAGTCAGCCTGGAGGAGTGGTGGTGCAGGATCGGCCCCCTCACGGGGAGCAGCCGGTTTGCTTTCGCACGTTTCGGTCACGGGCGCGATGCCCTGCGGTCCCAAGTGAGCTGTGCAGCATTAGGCTTTCCAGGCTGCTGTCTCATCTTGAGGACAGTGTACAAGAAGTGTGATATTATATTTCCTCCTGCTGTGATGGACAAGCCTCAGAGTGCGAATTTTGGATTTATTTGGCAGAACGGAGCAGAACTAGTTTTATGCTGCTCAGGTTCGTCCAAATTATCTAGACAAACGTATATTTCCTTCTTCATTTAGTACCTGTGTGTCTCTAAACCCCAGAGTTTCGTGTTTCTTTCATGCAGGGCTTGTACTTCGTAACAGCTAAGAATCACTGGAAACCAAACGCAGGTTCCTCAGGCACTTCCATATATTGAAATTTCCATTTGTAAGCATCTTAGTTGAAATAAAGCCAAGTGAACTCGGCCCAGAGTTCTACAAACCCTGTGTACGTCAGGACAACCGTTCTGGTTAGCGGGCTGCCTGGAGTCCTTCGAAAAGGCAGAAGTCAGTAAGTTGACTCCCAAGTAATGGTTTTAACATTTAGACATTTATGTTACTTATAAAGCAATGAGTCCTGTATATAGCCTAAGTCGTCCCATGCAAACATTTAGGCTCACAGCATTCTGCCAGAGCATTCAAGAAATAAAAAAAATAAGAAAAATGTACAGACTGAGATGATAATCAGGCTCTCTCCTCCCTTGTGCTCTGTGCTGTGGAGCAGAGGGGGAAAAAAACAGACAAACATTAGCAGTCCCTGTTAACCAAGTATGGAAATTACCCATCTACTTAAGTAAGGATGAAAACCTGTCATTTGTTTTTATCCATGGAGTTTAGAAAGGGCTGAATTTGTGAGAGCTGCTGAATTTTAGTATGAGTATCACTGCTGCTTTTTAAAAAAAAAAACAAAAACAAAAAAAACCCACAATACTGCTACTGTTTTGCCAAAGCTGCGATTTCCAATACATAAAGAAAACCCCAACACATACCTATTTGAGTGTAGTTAAAACCAGGTAAGAGATCTGTTAAACCAAATATTTCTTGACTTTTTTTTACAAGGCCTATAAGTCCTAGCTGGATCTCAAAAGTCAAAAATAGTCCAAGCTACTATTAAGGTCATTGACTGATGAGATGCACATCCCTGTGTATGCTGGGATGCTAATTTCACCAGCTGAAAAGTAGGAAGTAGTTCTGTACCCAGTTTACTTGTAGAAACAATGGCTGTTGATAACACATTTTAGGTATGAAAGCTTATGTTTTCACAGGTCACTTGCAGTGACACCATCTTGATCTACAAGTACAAATATAGCCAGGGACATGAAAATCCTTGGCATTGAGCTGGCTTGGCAATGCACATAAGCGATTTCATGTAGCTTTGATGTTTGCTGTATCGTATTTTCTGTAAAATGGTTTTATTTCTCATCTTCTAGTTCTTTAGGCAGATTGTTTATATGGCATTTAGGAATAAAAAAGGAGAGGAAAGAAAAGGGTGCAAATGAATTTTAATTATATTTATAACAAGCTAGAAATTGTACTATGCCAGAGATATTTTATGTCAGACTTCAGCCCAGAGAGAATTTTTATAGCTAAGTAGTTGTAAAACCTTTAAAAGAGGACACCATTATGATGAGAGGAGCGTTTTCTTACATGTACATACTGTGTCTTTCCAGCATCCTGGTGCATTTTAGATTTTTTATCTGTAAAACTGTCAGGAGCCATCATTTTAACTCATCAATTTGATTTTTACCATCTACACCTGCTCATAAGGCACTTTCCTCCAGTGAAAACTAGGAACAGAGCTGCTTGTGAGTGACATTTACAAATGACTGGGGGGGAAAAAGGTTAAAAAAAAAAAAGGAATAGCAAACAACTACACAAAAGCCCTCATCTTTTAAAAACAACAGTATGCATAGCTATGGAAAAAAGTGCAGAATATAATTTTCTGACTGCTAGAACAACTCTTTCTAGGTGTGCTATTTTCCCCATCTATTTTTATTGCAGCCTTCCAGACTCTGACACGCCTCTTGGCTTCCTTGACCATATGGATCTGCCAAGCAGTATGAATGCTGTAGGGATAGCCTGCAGAAACATCCTAGCAAGGTGTCTCACTTTGCAAGAGTTTGCTCAGACTTCCAGAAACATTAAGTAATGGGGTTGATGGGTTTAAGGGGTTCAAGCATTATAGCTTTCTTCACTGAAAATTTGGGGTAAATTTTTGCCAGCTGTTTGCACCTGGAGTCCGCTTTTTCCTGAAACAGAAGTGAGAGAAGCTTTTGAAAATAAAAGATTAAGAAGATACAGGCTCTTTGTTATCTGCTTTGATTTTTTAAAAAAGGTATCCTTCAATAACTAAAAAGCAGGTAGAGGTGAATCGTGATGTATAATTCATGCCTAAGAGTCAGTGTTTGACTTTCTCTAAACAGGACTTAAAGTGTGATCGTCCATCGAAATTAACATGCCCTGTATAAGTCAACAGAAGGACTTCTACTGACAGCAATGGATATTGCCCAAATACTGCTTCCTTAGTAGTGCATCTTATCCCCTGTACTGTACCAGTTTGAAACTCTCAACTGGAAACCTTAAAACCATCTTAAGTAAAAGCAATTTTAACAGTATGCCTTCATCTTTTCATCTTCTTCTTGTTAGAAACAATTTCATTAAATTTCATATATTTCCAACTTTTTTCAGTTATAAAATCTTCTTTAGTCATTATACTGGTGCTTGTTCTGGATTACTTCACCGCTGTGAGCTTCAGTGCAAGGCTGATTATCTCTAGCGGCAGTGCAGGATTTATTTAATGGGTTATATTTTTTACTTGCGTGCAGATTTGGCAATTTTGGGGCATGCAAGAATGCACCAAAAGCCTATTTTAGACCTTCTAGCTGGAAAGTGCCAGCTAGAATACACATATAGAGTAGATATCAGAGTTTGCATATTAAAATATATTTTAGCTTTATGCATCTCATGGCTTATTTGTAAATAATTAAAAAGGACAGAAGACTATTATTGAATAATCTTCCCATAGTTCTCCATAATTGCACCATCATCGGTTGCAGCACTGAGCATTAGCTAAGCATCATCATTTATGAACTTCAGATTTTATAGGTTTAAAAGCAAGTCTACGAACAAGAGTTCAACAGTTCCCTTTTTTGGTTAATCAGAAAAGATGGGGTTTTCAGCATAACATTTTGTGAAATTTTAAGCTGTAATAGAGAGTATGCCATTTTTAAGTGTTAAACAATGGACAAATGGTTGATCTCTGAAATTCGCAGAGGTTTTGTTTGCTTTTTGAACCCATACACACATTTGTTTCCCCTCTTTCTACAAGTTCTCAGCTGGTGTAAATTGGTGTACGTGCATTGAATGGAACAGTGCAACCACCATGGAGAAGGTGGCTCCCGTACATCTGCCACTTGTGCCGTCCTGGCACCCCTCCCCGGGGACAGCCCCTCTCTCCAGCCTCACTGAAATGGAGGTTCTTGAAATGGGTGGAGAAAAGGAAGACTGGAGAGAGAGAAACAGGGAGTTGCTCCAAAGAACTCAACAGCCTGCCTTCCTCTTGGCTGGATCCCCGTCTCATCACACCTTAAGGATTCCACAGCTTAACAAGCCACCAGAGGCAATGGGTTTGTTCTACCTTACACTTCTGCTACCCTTTTTTTGGGCAACAGTCGCATTTAAAATGGTACAGACCCATACAGAGCTCACTTGTGGACCTTAGATGGGTACGGGTGAAATGTTTTCAAAATCCTTTCGAAGTCTCGAGGTTAAGGAGTTCAGCAGTAGGATGGGAGAAGCGTGGCTGAAGCGTGGATTGGTTTCTGAGGACCCCCTCATAGCGCTGCTTTTCCTAGGCGCAGCCTCCAAGAGAGTAAATACATTGCAGGAGTGCAGAGAAAGCAGGCACAGCCTTTTTACAGGCAGCATTCGACTCTCCCAATCAATAATCATCTGACTAAGAATTTGGAGTAAATGTCATTCTGGTGATTGTATCTCGTCAAGGGCCTCGTACTGGTAAGTGATGGGTTTGGAATGATAAAATTGTGCATAAGATCAGAAACAAAAATCAGACAGCAGCAGGGCCCCACTGAATTTAAAAAAAACTGACAAGGCTATGCTTCAGTTCCCATCCCACCAATGCTAATGCAACTCTCAGCATCCTCCTCCTGCCAGGCCAGTTCATTCCGATACCCCAAAAGAAGATTTGCAGGAGCTGATCAAGAGAAAATAATGCTTTTCACAAATTAATTAGAGATGAATGGCACCTGTAATGAACTGTTTTAACACTTTTTTTTTTTTATAATGACACGACATTACATGAGCTTCTCTAAACTCCTGTCACGTAATCCAGTCACAGTTGGGTTTTTTTGACTGTCATCCTAGCCAACGTCCAAGGCCTCAGAAAGCAGATGTAAGGGGGATGCTGAGCAAGCCTTTGCTGTCACTACCTTTACTCTGGATTTGTAATTAGGTTGTTTATAATTATGACTTATAGAAAGCTTTGCAGGAAGAGCAGAACATGTTTACTGTTACAATGATGAAATAAGTCATAAATTGGAAACACCTTTGGAATTAAAAAATATCCTTCTTAACCAGGGATCAGATCCACAGCATTTTCCTGGGAAACACGTGTGAACATCAGCAGTGCAGCTATAGCAAAGGGCTGCTGCTGAAGAACAGGGCGACAAATATCCCAGGAGGCATTGCAGCCCCTTAAGCAACCCGTGAACATGGAGAGAAACGTGTGGCGATGTTGTATCTCAGAAGATAAAGATCTCTCAGG